>PVKS010007631.1:0-72038 GCA_004027875.1 Aplodontia rufa | reverse complement strand
AGGGAATACTCAACTCCCATTAGAAGCCTAGCTATACACAGGCAGGCAGAGAAACTCAGAAATGTCAACAATTATTATACATGTATATGCTCATTTCAAACTATAGTATGGTGGGATTACAGAGGAGACATGAGTTCAGGGAATGGATGAAGGTGGGTGGATCCTAGTCTAGGACTGACTTACTATCTCACTATGTCAATATCCATGTAGCATGAAATGTAACAATATGTAAGACTATTTTGAACTAATAAAAAACTATTCCTACAAAAAAAGAAGAATACCATTTGCCCTAAGTTCATTTTCAACTTACATGTCTATGACTCCATGAAATGGAGTTGGGAACTAGAGTTGGGAAGCGAGAGATGGAGGCAGGACAGCAGAAATGAAAAAAAACCACAAGGGAAACAAGAAAAATAAAGATGAGAAGCCCCATTTCTGTCAATCATGGACATTTACTCTCTGCTGGATTTTTCTCAGTTGTGTGTTGTAGTGTTTATCTGAGAGAAGGGAAAATTCAATATTGCTCTCTCTTCTTGGGAATCACATTACCACCTAACAAATTATCGACCTGATTACTAGGTTGCAAATGTGTTTCTGTGTTACAAGTAAATGTGCATTTTAAAAGAGTGACAGTAATAAATGTAATGCATTGGTGCCAAACAACTCCAAATTGCTGAGAAAAAAGAATCTCAGAAAAGATGGGTGGTTTCTGGAGGTTGGGGAAGAAATAAAACCCCTTCAGAGTCTCTGATATTTGGACTCTGGGTAGTCGTCAAAACTATACATTTGAAATGCAACAATTCTAGCAGGGGTTTAAATTTTGTTTATTTTTTTATGACTACAACAAAAAAATAAGATAATGAATTTCTTCATTAAAGGCAATAATTTGCATATTATCCTGTCTCATTTTTCATACTGCATTGACGGTGAAAATAATCTCATGTGTAAATGTGGACACCTCCACGCCCAGAATGCCTTCTGCATTGGAAACACATGTACTCATGTTCTGCCTGGTAAGTGACTACATATTTCTAGGGTTTATGTGGTTGGCAGCTCAGCCTCTATGCTTTGTTGAGTACATAGTTCCTTTGTTCAAAATGTGCTACATATTTCTGATTATAGCATGGAATGCAGGCTGCAAAACAAAACAAAAAAAGCCCTGAAAATGTTTACACCATATGACCTGAGGTCATACTGAAACATTTTTTTTATTAGAATTTCTTTTGCCTTCTTTTGTGGTTTTGGAATCGCAGTTCGCCACTAAGTAATTAGCTCAGAAGTCTATTGTAATCAGTCCTCCTCTTCATCTGAGTTGGAAAAAAACCAATTATATTGAGTGTAGTTCTAATTCTAGCTAACTCTTGTGTCAGAAAGTCTTTGCTGTGAACTGAGTTTGTGATAAATGGCAAGTTTGAGGATGCCAGTCAATGTGGTGCTCAAATTTGATTGTAACATCAGTATCCCCACTCGGTTTATTGGCCATGAAATAAATGAGTACATAAAACTGTAGAGAAATATGTATGTCAAGTACTTCAGGGCTTGGCATATAAATAGACACTCAATAAAATATTGACTATTGAAACCAACAACTGGGTTGGATGTCCTTGGTTTACATATTCACGGGCCCATCTCTAGCGTAGAGATCGTCACGCTAATGTGTTTTGCTCTGTTTACTTATCTGTCTCCCCATGCAACTAGAGTCAATGTTTACATTTCAAGCAATCAATGTAATTTGTTGAATTGCAAAATGTGGACTATTTCCCCTTGGACTTTTAACTCAATCAATAGTTCTGCTGCTATCAAATCACATTTATTTTCTAAAAGATTATCACTTTTTCTTTACCATATTTTCCAACCTGCTTGTTGGTGCAATCTAAACATAATCGAAGTTTATAAAATGTGTTTGCATATAGCTGCACTCTTGGAGCTGTTACATGTCTGAATGAAGTAAAAAGTCAAGATTGATTATTTTGGAACTCACAGTTCAGTTCTGCAGTGAATAAAGTACACTGTGGTTGGCCACGTACTCTGAGACAACCATTGCATCAAACTACTAAAGCAGAGAACAAAGACTCTAAAAGAGAGACTTCTCTTGTGGTCAGCACTAGAAAGACCATGGAAACAAAATTCAGAAAATCCAGAGAGACTGGAAAACAACTTACAGAGAAACTAAAAGCAAAGTCAGACTCCTGATCTTTGCATAAGTATAAATAAGCAAGTGGGGAAAACACAAACAGATTTCGCGTTAAAGTACTGTTCTTAGAGTGTTAGAATGCTCAAGTATGTCTGGGAAATTCTTGGTGACTCTGCTTTGCACAAAGTCCACAACTCTTTCAGTGCTTCTCAAAAGCAACGTGATAAGCAGGTGTCATTCAGAGATGATGAAGGTTTCTGAGCTTTTAAAAGAGAAAGTACTAATTCCGATTCTCTAGAACACCAATACAGAAAAGTAAAATCTCATAAAAATGACAGATTCAATGTGCAATGGTGTTGAAGTGGATGGGAGAGGGGGTCTATGACTGGGACAAAAAAAAAAAAGACCCTGGTTATGCTAAAGAATCCTTCAATTTTACTTTGAATATCAGCTCACATTCCTGTAGAGACCTCCAAATGAGAAGTGTATGTTGTTTCCAAGCAGAAGAGCTTTGATCCAAGTTCTTAGCCCACAGTTTCTCATTGACTGCTGTCGCTTTTTTATCATAATGCTGTGATTCCTACTCTGCCACTCACAGCCCTGCCACTGAAAGAGACCAGATCCTACACAGCTGGTACCACTGCTCAAGCTCTGGTTCATGAACAGAATATACAGGACCAATAGAAATCTTTATCAGCTAACACAAATGTGTCATGAACATCAAAAACATTTTGAAATTGAACATGTTTCTAATACTTTAAAAATCAAAATACCTATATAATTTACATTCAGTCAATCATGAGTTATTTAATTGCCTGTCACAAAGGGGATGCTCTATTCTCAAAACATAATTTCCAGAGGATTACGAAGTGTGGCAGGATGCCTGTCTCTGAGTTGGTTTCCCAGTAACCAGTAACAGACTCAAAATTTAACATGAAAAATTCTGCTTTCCAAGGCTGGTCATTTATCCTACAGAAAGTCCTCCCTTTCCCCAGTTGCATGCAGTAGGCATGCCCTGATTTTTTTTCAATAAATGTGTGCTGAGTGCTGAGCCTTCAGAGCCATGCAACTCAAGATAAGGCATAAGAAAACCAAATATAGTTGCAGTTTAAAGCAATAAGATAAAACAGTACTAAAATCATGCGAAAGTTAGTACCTACTGGAAGCAGGGGAGGTCAAACTGACTCACCTAGAGACATTTAGTTGATAGGCAGAAATGAATGTGAATGCAATATGTAGCATACTAAAACTGGCCTCTGTAAAAATCTTCATAACAATGATCTTCCACATTCTTCTCACAGGGTTAAGGGGAGGTCCTTGAGCAATTTACCTTTTTTTGGTTAAATGGGATTAACCATATTACTCAAACCATTAAGTGGGGCTGGTGGAAAGGACAGCAGGGAGACAAGGTACAGTTGTTGAATCAAGGATCAGTTCTTTACTCCAAAAGCAACAAACTGACACCTTACCATAACAGTGATGAATAGTTCTTAGTGTTCACTTTCTATACTCTTCCTTCTCTTTTAAACCTCAAGAATCTTCTGATGAACTGATTTTTCAAGAGCATGTTAAAAAAATAAAGATAGTAGGAATGACAAGTGACCAAAAGCAATCATAAGAAGACACAGGCTGATACATTAAAATATAGGATAATTTTAGAATTAACTGAATCAGAACTTAAGGAAAACACCAAAGATGACATATGGAAACATTGATCATTCTCAAACACAAAGAATGATGTAATAATATATATATATATATATATATATATATATATATATATATATGTATGTGTGTGTGTAATATATATATTATATATAGTAGTAAAATACATATAAATATATATGCACATATATGTATATATAAAGAGAGACAGAGAGATTTAAATCTGTTATAGGGAGGAAATATAGAAGAGTCAAGAGACTGGGGTGGGTGACGTAGGGGTGATTCTGGATTAGGATCAGGGGCATATCATATTGTTACTACATAAGGGTTTACAATGTACAACAAAAAAATCCTCAATTTAAAAAAGTCATGTTAAGCAAATTAAGCCAAACTCAGAAGGTCATATGTTTTCCTCTCATATGTGGAAGCTAAAGAGAAAAAAGGAAAAGAAAGGTGGGAGGACATCTCATGAAAATTGAAGAGAGATCAAAAGAACAGAGAAAAGGAACCAGGGGAGGATAGAAGAGAGGCAAAGGAGAGATACTGGGGAATGATATTGGCCAAATTACATTGTTATATTTTGTGCATGTATAAATATGTAACAACAAATCCCAACGTTTGTACAAGTATAATGTACCAACAAAAGATGTCAAAAAAGTGTGAGCAATAAGATTGATGAAGTAGATAAAAATCTATCAAGAAGAAGAGGAGGAGGAGGAGGGACAGGGAGGAGGAGGAAGTCGTCCAAGACCTAATCACTATACAGCTGAATTCTACAAAATATTTAAAGGATTCCAATTTTTCTGAAATTATTTCAAATAAATTTTAAATGAAGTAACTCTGCTAAACTCATTTTTAAAAATTGTCTTTAATTACCCTGATACTAAAATTATGTGAAGACACAACAAAAAAGACATGCACAGATCAATATCCTTGATGAACATAGATGCAAAATTTCTCAACAAAATACTAGCAAACCAAATCCAACAGCACATCAAAAACATCATACACTATGGTCAAGTGGGAGTCAGCCCAGTGATGCAAGGATTTTGCAACACTGGCAAATCGATAAATATAAACATCACATCAACATAACAAAGAACAGAATCTGTGTTAGCATCTCAATAGATGCAGAAAAAAGCATTTGGTAAGTTTCAAGGTCCCTTCATGATAAAAATTTTCAATAAATTAAGTACAAAAAGAACATACCTAAAAATTACTAAAGGTTATATACGAAAAACCCATAGTAAATGTCATATGGAATAGGGAAAAACCAAAAGCATTTCTTATAAGATATGGTACAAGACAAGGATGTCCACTTTCACCACTCTTATTCAATACAGTATTAGATGTCTTAGCAAGATCAATTAGACAAGAGAAATAGATATAGGGCACCTAAATTGAAAAGGAAAAAGTCAAATTATCCAAGTTTATAGATTATATGATCTTATACACAAAAACCTAAATATTCTATTAAAAGTTGTTAGAACTGAAAACCAATTCAGTAAAATTGAAGTATACGAAATCAATATACCAAAAGGTAGCATTTTTATTGGGGGAAAAAATTAAGAAAACAATCCCATCCACAATAACTACAAAAAATTATTTTGGAATAAATTTGATGAAGGAAGTGAAAAATCTCTCTAATGAAAATTATAAAACATCAATAAAAGAAATTAAAAGCATAAAATAAAGGGAATGAAAGCTCATATTTATGGATGGAAAGACAATATCTTTTAAAGATCATACTACCCAAAGTGATCTATAGATTTAATGCAATCCCCCATCAAAATACCAATGCCATTCATCATAGAAATAGGAAAAACAATCCTAAAATTCACAAATCACAAAGATCAAAATAGACAATTGTGAGCAAAATTAAATAAATTAAAAACAGCATGGTACTGACATAATACATAGACCAATGGAAATGAATTATAAACCTCTAAATTGATCCCCACATAGGCAGTCAACTGATTTTTTACAAAGGGACCAAGAGCATGCATTGGAAAAAGTATTCTTTTCAATAAATAGTGCTGGCAAAATTGGATATTCATGTATAGAAGAATGAAACGAAATCCTTCCCTCGTACACAAAATCAACTCAAAACGGGTCAAATACTTAAATGTAAAACCTGAAAATGAAATTGTTGCAAGAAAGCATGGGGAAAACACTTTACAACATTAGTGTAGGCAGAGATTTTTTTTGGCTAGGACCTTAAAGGCGCAGGCAACAAAAGAAAAAATTGACAAGTGATATTATGTTAAGATAATTCTGTACAGCAAAGAAAATAACAGTTAAAAGACAACCTTCAAAAAGGTGGGAAATACTTACAAACTCTTCATCTGACAAAGGATTACTATTCAAAATATATAAGGAACTCAAAAATCTTAACAACAAAAAATCAAATTAAGAAATCTTTTAAAGATCTGAATAGACATTTCTCAAAGAAGACAAGTATATGGAAAAATGCTCAATATCATGTATCATCTGGGAAATGCAAACCCAAACGAAAATGGGATATCATCTCACCCGTTAGAATGGCTTTTATCAAAAAGACAAGATATAACAAGTGCTGGCAAGGATGCTGAGGAAGAGGAACTTAAACACTGTGAGTGTGAATGCAAATTAGAAGATTCCCTTAAAAGCCCAGAATAGAACTACCAGGGGCTGGAGCGGTGGCTCGGTGGTTACGGCACTTGACCAGCATGTGCAAGTACATGGTTCAAACCCCAGCACCCACGTACACAACTAAGTATCAGAGCAATGAAAGCCATGTGAAAATCTCAATAAAAATTGATTCTCTCTCTCTCTCTCTCTCTCCCTTTCCCAGTGTCCTTCTCTCTTAAAAAAAAAAAAAAGAAGAAAAGAAAAGAAAAAAGAATAGAACTACCGTATGATCCAGGAATCCTACTGCTAGATATATATCCAAAGGAAATGAAATTACTGTATCAAAGAGACATCTGCTCTTGCATATGTATTTCAGTACTACTCACAATAACTAAGATGTGGAATGAACCAAGGTGTCCATCAACAGATGAACAGACAAGGAACTGTGGTATACATACACATGGAATATTAGCTATAAAAAATGTGAAACTCTGCCATTTGCAGCAATGTGAATGACACTGGAAGTCATTATGCAAAGGGGAAAAAGTCAGACACAGAAAGACAAATGCCACCTTCTCAATCATTTGTAGAAACTAAAAAGTCAATACCATAAAAGAAAGAGAAAGGGGGTCACTGAAGATTGGGAAGAGTAGGAGGCAGAGGGAGATGGAAAGGAGTTAGAAAAGGCCACAATTAAAAGGAATTAGTTTGGTTTTCTCTAATATAACATGATAGAGTTAACTAATAATAAATGTGAAAGTTTGAGGAAGCTGGAGCAGTGACTCAACAGTTGCAGCACTTGCCTGGCATGCGTGAGGACACAGATTCAAACCCCAGCACCACATACACAATGAAGTGTCAGAGCAACAAAAGCCACATTAAAAAATAAATAAAATTGATTCTTTCTCTCTCTCTCTCTCTCACTGTCCCTCTCTCTTTAAAAAAATATGTAAAAATTTGATACTTAGATCCAAAGGGCAACCAGTAATCTAAAAGTAAAGGTAACCATTGGTTATAGCAATGAAGAAATGAGTGATATATAGCAAAATAGCTAAAAAAAAAAAAAAGTATGAAAGATCCCAAAACATAGCAATAATGTTTGAGATTGTATACTTATTATCCTGATTTGTTAATTTCACATTAAATATATGTATTAGCTTATCAGACTGAGCCCCCATAAAGATATGCAAATTATATGTCTCAAAAAAACCTGCGAAAAATAATCTTTCCTTTCAGTTCTTTCAATGATTTTCTAAGCAGCTAATTGTTTGTGTGAAACTCCTTCCCATGAAAAAATACCTAGAGGAGTTTTTACTCTGCATTGAATACTAATTGACTTAGGGAGGTTGAAAAATATGTTGAATGACAGAATTAGGGTGAAAGACAAATATAACATGATAGAGTTAACTAAAAATAAAAGTAAAAGTTTAATACTTAGGTACCAAAAACAACTGCCAATGTAAAGGCAATCTAACCTAGCAGTATCAATAGGAAAAAATTTAGAGATGTGGTATCTAGAAAACTAAGGTTATGGACATGCTGTATTGGTCTATTCTGATAAGATCAAATTTAGAGAAAAGTGAATAATCGTAAGCATGGTGGTTTAATAAAGATACAGCTGGGGCTGGAGCGGTGCCTCGGTAGTTGCGGTGCTTGCCCAGTGTGCGCGGGTGCTTGGGTTCAAGCCCAGCACCCGTGTGCAGGGCTAAGTGTCAGAGTAGCAGGGGCCATGTGAGAGGCGCTCTCTCCCTCTCTCTTTCTCCTTCTCTCTTAAAAAAAAAAAAAAAAAAGAGAAGAAAGAAAGAAAGATACAGCCTACAAAGTTACTGTGCTTTAAGAAAGATATGTCTCCTTTTGTGGGAGAATAAATAGGACCAAGACAGATACAAGGCTATGTCACAAGAAGGACACTTGTAGAACATGGGAGACTCTGAAGACTAGAAGAGATTCAAGGTGGACCACAGTGGCCATCTTGAAACATTTGCAAGGGTTCTTGGTGGAAGATTCATTAGACTTGTTACACATTCCCAAGGCTTGGAACCAGGTCCAATTAGGGTGAGAGATAGAAATAAAGCTAAAACTTCTTTAGAAAAAGATAGCAGGGAGGATTGATTCAGCAATGAATTTTCCAACTTTAAATGTTTTCAAAAAACAAAATACAAAAAGCTAGAGACTAACTTGATAGGGAGACTATAGAACACTAACAAACATCAAATAAATCCTAGACGCAAGAAGATAACCCTTGAAGTTTGTTCCAAATTCTAGAATTTTTATGGAAAACATTTTATAAGACTAATATAGTACATACCTATACATATGCCTGTATATACCTATACAAATTTCACTATTCTCAGAGATACAAAACATTCACACACACACACACACACACACACACACACACACACACACACACACACACTAGAGGTTATAGAATGTAGCTAAAAGAGCCCAGGGTTTGGAATTAGATGGGGGCCCAAATCTTGGCCCCATTGTTTACTAGCTGACTATCTTCAGCAATTTAAATTCTGGTTCTGTGCTTTTGATTGGTGATGAGTGATATTTATATTCTAACTTCTTATATGAGGCTTAGGAAAAAATACTTACTAATTTAGATACAAATATTACCCCCAAATAAGTTGTCTTCTTCTGATACTTTTAAACTCTATTGCTTATCTTTTTTATTGTTGTTGAGACAGAATCTCATCATGTTGCCCAGGCTGGCCTGAAACTTACCATTGTCCCACGTCAGTCTCGAGAGTGACTGAGATTACAGGTGTGTACCACCATACCTAGTTCATTCCTTAATATTTTTTTTTTATTTTTAGTACCAGGGATTGAACCTAGGGTTGCTTGACCACTGAGCCATGTCCCCAGTCCATTTTATATTTTATTTTGAGACAGGGTCTTACTAAGTTGCTGAGGCTGGCTTTGAGCAGTTTTCTTGTCTCAGGCTCCCAAGTCACTGGGATTACAGCCTCTGCCACCTTGCCCCTGCTTATTCCTTACTTTTAACTGAAAAGAAATTCTAGACAGAAACCAATGAACAAAGAGCTGCCAACTGTTTTTAAATGGGATATCCCCCCAGATTTGTAAGTTTTCTACAAAAATCAGCAGCAGGGCACAATGGTTCCATGTAGTTCTGGGTTCAAATGTCAGCCAGGCTCTTCTTAACCATGTAGCTAAACTATAAACTGGGAACTTCAGTTCTCTTATCTATAGAATGGAGTCCACAATTGCATCCAACTTAGTAAGATTCGGTGGGGAGAACCAAATAACGCATTCATGTGAAGCATTTATCCTAGCCCCTAGCTCATGATAGCGCTCAACAGCAATGCATAACAACAACTATGGTAAATAAGAGTGACTGTAATAATGAGCACACAAAGTCTGCAGAGCATCGCCAATGCTCCCGACAGCTACCCTTCCACGTTTTCATCCTGGATCTATTACGACAGCTACCCTTCCACGTTTTCATCCTGGATCTATTACGACAGCTACCCTTCCACGTTTTCATCCTGGATCTATTACGACAGCTACCCTTCCACGTTTTCATCCTGGATCTATTACGGCAGCTACCCTTCCACGTTTTCATCCTGGATCTATTACGGCATTCCTTTTGGTGGTTTATTTTTGTGTGGTTGTTTAGATACTCACATTTTTTGAGAGCTACACCGCACTTCACGCTGACTTCTAATTGCCTCCACTTTTCATGAAGGTGGCAAAGGTAAACGGTTATGACCTCACCTAGTGCAGCAGCGGCCACAGACCTATGTGGGAGGCCGGTACACCAGGGAGCCTAGGGAAATATGACTTCTTACTGGCAGCATTAACTCAACAAACCTCCCAGGGGAGCAATAAAAACTCAGTAGCCAGCAGTCTTAATGAGGACACGCTCAGAGCACAGTGTAATCTTATAATGTGCTCAGTGCCCTGTGGAATTCACAGGAATTAGATTTAGCAACATTAGATCTGTTTCTCAAATATTAGCAACACAATTTGCAATAACTGTCTCTTATTTTAGCTGATGACATTGCAAATTACAAGTGTCATTATGGCATTGTTTATCATTCAGAGATGTTACCACAAGAGTCAGCTTTTCAGCTGTTGGCAGATGTGAGTGGAGTTTGCCTTTGTTAATACACCACATGCCAGATTTTTCTAAAGGCCTTTCATCAGAGAGTTACATTCATTAGGACACACGAGAAGCCTATTTCTGCAGAAAATTCTAAAAGGCAACTTCTGCTTGATCATTATGACATTTTAAACACAATCTTCATCTCATTCACTCCAAAAATCTCTCCATTTGTGTGCCATATTTTTCTCTTCACAAAATGACTAAAAACTCCCAATGTTGGAATGACCTTACCATATTTGAAATTAGGATAGCCTAGAAAAAAGCAAAAAGATGAGAAATGTGATAGGCATTTTGAGAACTCCCAGATTCCACTTTTTGGGAACTGTTTTCTTTGGCGTTAGAGGTAATGCTATGTTTTGAATGTCTCCTGCAAATCTCATGTTGAAATCGGTTTGCCATAGCGACAGCACTGGGAGGTGGGACCTCTAGGAGGTAATTATGCCATGAGGGCTCCACCCTCATGAATGGATGATGCTGTTATTGCAGGAGCAGTTTTGATAGAAAAGCAGGCTCTCATTCAAGGGTGCACTCTTGCTCCTGCCCCTCTCTCTAGGGTACCCTGTCACCCTGTGATCCCTTCCACCACATTGATGCACCAAGAAGACCCTCCACAGACACAGCCCCTCAACCTTGGACTTCCAAGATAAACTTCTAATGTTTTTAAACTACCAGTCTGTGCTATTCTGCCACAGAAGCGGAAAATAGACCAATAGAGCTAATAACAGAAATGGAAATCACACTCGAGCAATATTGTTACAGGCAACACCAAGGACAGCTGGAAAAGGGTACGCTGTAAAAGGAAGTTTTAAGGTGAATATCAGTAATTGCCACCAGATAAAAGAACATTTATCAGCTGTGTCAAAGGCACTGAGATCAATCTGAAAAGAAATCATCATAGGAATGAGTTGACTGTGTCCTAATTGGGGACTAACTGAGAGGAAATTTTCAAAGTAATTAACTGCCAAATAAAAGAAAAAAAATTCTATAGATTCACTTAAAATGTAAGACTAAGCACTCAACACGTAGGCTCATCACTTAAATTAATAGGGAAAAATGGTTTTTAAAAAATCTGTGCACGGTGTAACTCATCTGATTGAGAGTCACACCCAGTAATCTCACTTCTTCAGTGTGATTGAGAGATTCAAGCCAAAATCCCAGCCCCTCTAGCAACCAAGTCAGCTGTATAGCCAAAGAACCTGAACCACGAGCAAGTTCCACACCCTCTCTATGCTTCGGTTTCACTACCTGCTAACGAAGGTACAAACACAAGGCACAAAGTAAAGAATGATCAATAAAAGTTTGCAGCTGATAGTTTTATTTTTATACTTTCTATTATTACTGTTACTTCTACAATTAATTTAGCCACAGAAAAGCCTCTTGTGTTCTACTGTTCATTTTCATTCTCTCACAACAAGTGTATGGTAGCTAGTTTCTCAGCTATGGCAAAAACTCTTGGTTGTCCACTAGAATCCAGCTTCCCCTCTTGGTCTTCCTCATTGACCCCTGCTCAGGGTCCTTGGCAGGATCTTTCACTTCTTGTTTACCTTTTAATGGAGAGCATCCAGAGATGAGATATATATTTGTCTTTTGAGGACCTCCCCTGTCTCGTGACTTGAGATACCACACGCTGACAACTCCCAGGTTTCTCTGACACCACCTCCCCTGAAATCCACATATTCATTGTCTTCTCAGCATCTCCACTTGGCTCCAGAACGCACACTCTACTTCCGAAACACATCCCTAAAACACCTGCTTATAATTCCTCCGTGGCCGCCAGTCTTATCTGAGTAACTATTTTTTCTTGCAGGATTACTGCACTAAGTTCATGATGTCTCTTTTTTCTTCTACTCTTTTCTCTTTTTTCTATTTTTAGTGGATTAGCCGAAGTGCTCTTTTAAAGACTTTAAATCATTTCCCTCTTCTCTCAAAGGCACCTCCCAACAGTGCCACAGGCTGACCACAAAGCCGCTAGCACAAAGGCCTTAGGGGAATATTTAAGGTCCAAATCATAACAGCAGCATAGCCTCTTTAACATCATCTGTTACTTAACTCCCTCTCCCACTCTTCCCTAACTCACTGATCCCTTTGCTGTTCATGAAACCTGCCACTCATGCTTCTACTGCAGGGCCTTTGCACTGGCTGTTTCAGGCAAAGAAACAAAACTGCACAGACACAATCTTCTGATCCTTGACAAAGGTGCCAAAAGTATACACTGGAGAAAAGACAGCCTTTTAACAAATGGTGATAGAAAAAACGGATATTCATACGTATAAGAATGAGACGAGATTACTCTCTCACCCTGCACAAAAGTTAACTCAAAATGGATCGAAGACCTGGGTATAAGTCAAGAAACTTTGTAATTTCTAGGAAAAAAACACAGAGGAAACGCTCCAAAATGTAGGCACAGACAATGAGTGCCTGAATAGCACTCTTAGAGGAAACAATACTAAGAATCAAAGAGTGGCAGGGCATTCGATTTGAAAAAGCTGCACAGCAAAGGAAATAAGAGTATGAAGAGAAAGCCCACAAAATAGAGAAAATATTTGCCAGATATTCCTCCAGCAGAGGATTAACATCCAGAATATGTATAGAGCTCAAAAACCTCAATACCAAAAACCAAATAACCCACTCAATAAATGAGCTAATGAACTAAATAAATGACAGTTCTCATAAGAAGAACTAAAAATGGGTAATGATTTTATGAACAAATATTCAACATCTTCAAGGAAAGGCCAATTCCATCTTATGCCAGTCATGATGGCAATCATCAAGAATAAACAACAATGGTTGCCAGCAATAGTTCAAGGGAAAAGAAACCCTTACATTCACTCTTGGTGGAAATGTAAATTAGTAGCACCACAATGGAAGTAGGTATGGAGGCTCCTCAAAAAACTAAAAATAGAAATACCATATGATCCAGCTATCCTCCTCCTCAGTATTTATCAAAAACATTTAAAGACAGCATACTTTAGAGATAACTACATATTCTTGCTTATTGCAGACAATTCACAATAGCCAAATTATGGAATCAGCGTAGGCGTCTGCCTATAGGTAAATGGATAAAGAAAATGTGGCGTATATACACAATGGAGCTTTATTCTGCCATAAAGAAGAATGCAGTAATGTCATTTGCAGGAAAATGGATAGAACCAGAGAGGACCATGTTAAACAAAATAAACTAGATCCAAATTCAAGTGCTGGATATTTTCCCTCATATGTGGAAGACAGAGGGGGGGAAAAGATAAAAAGGGGAGGGATGGAGATCAAGAAAGTAGAAAATAGATCATTAGGTTAGAGGAAAGGAAATCAGAGAATGAGAGGAGAATAGGGTGAGAAGGAAAATCTATCATTTCCCATTAATGATAGATAAAGTAGATAAATTTAAACCCTTTCTGTTTTGTGTACGTGTGCTAAATTAAATAAGCAACTACTCTTAAAGTCTCTTTATAGGTGGTAGAATAACTAGCAAAGAAACAGATACATCGTAAGGGATAGGAAGTGCATGTGCCTAAAATAGTATTTCACTCACTTACTTAATATAATGATCAATGTATTAGGTCCTGCTTTAGGTGCTGTGAGACTCATCAAATGGTAAGATAGAAGTCCATGTCTTTATGTGTTATGGCTGACATATGAGGTGTCCCCTGAAAAATCACATTTTCACCTACATTATGTGAGAATCAGGAGCAGAAATCAGAGTAGAAAGATTTGAAAAACTTTTAATTTGGCCAGAAAAGTCCATGTGAACTGGGCCAAGGAAGACATGATTGTTGAAAAGACTACAGTACTAAAGGTAGGCCAAGTACTTTACACAAAGACAATAGGAAAGATGATTTGATGTCACAGACTCAAGGATATAAAAGAAAAAGATTCCTTTGAGAAAAGACCCTGGGGCACCCTACTTGCAAAGTGAGGCCTAGAAAGTTGTCTTACCATGCTCAGCCACGTAGGCATTTAGAGGTCACTGTAGCCATGATCCCAGGAAGCCTGGCTACTGCTCAAGATGGTGGCAGGCCTTAGTATTGTCCACATGGCACTGGTTCTACAGAAATGCAGGATGCTGGAGTTAGAAGGCATGGAGGTTCACACCAAAAATTCAAAGGAAGACCTGAAAGGCCAGGCAAAATGTAACAGGGTAAGAATCAATCTCTGCAAGCATCCTCTGGGAGGGCGATGTGTGAAGATGTGGGAAGGAACATGAAGATGCAGTGGAGACCCTCAACTTTAGAGATGCTAGTAACGTGGACCGTCTGTAAGGAAAGCTGCAGGAATTGAGAAGAAAAAAGTCAGGAAAGAGGTCATGTGGGCTGCAGCCAGAAAGGCCAAATGGGGCAGTTATATAAGCCTTTTTGGAGAGAATATCACAACATCATGTGCCCTAGATGCTGGATGTGGAGCTGCAGAAGTTGTTTTCCTGGCTGGATTTCACTCTTGCTTTGGTCCCAGCCCTTCTTTCTTGGCCTTATTTCTCCCTTTTGGAATGGAACGTAACTCTGTGCCACCACATATTGGATATATGTAACTTGCTTTTGATCTTTACAAGAAAAAGCATTCAAGAGTACCTTGAGTCTTACATGAGATTTTGGACTTGGACTTTTGAGCAATGCTGGAACTGTTAAGACCATGGAAACTCTTAGAAATGAACCAAATGTATTTTGCGTTATGAGACGGGCATGAGCTTTTAGGGATCAGGGGTGGAATACTATGGTCTGTCTGTGAGCATCTCCCAGAAGCTCACATGTGAGGCAACACAAAAATGTTCAGAAGTGAAATGATAAGACCATGAGATCTGTAACCTAATCAGGGGATTAAATAATTTGAATGGATTCATGGCTGGTAACTGTGGGCAGGTAGGGCATAGATGGAGGAAGAAGGTCATTTGGATCATGACCTTGGAGATTATATCATTCTTGGCTTCTTGAACTCAAGCTCTCTGCTTCCTGGCTCTCAGCTTTCCTCTGCCACACCCTTCCACTATGATGCTTTGCCTCAACTTAGACCCAGAGCTATGGAGTCAGCCATCCACGGACTGAAACGGTGAGCCAAAATAAACTTTTCCTATTACAAGTGTTTTTTGTGGGGTATTTTGGTCACAGTGATGAAAAGCTAACTAACATAACATGGAAATTATTCAAAGCAGGATACACTACATGTTTAAGAAGAAGAAACAGAAAAGACCTTGCTATAGGGTAAATGTGGTATGTCCCTACTTAAACTCAGGCTGAAATTCGGTTACCAGTGGAGCATTGTTGGAGGTGGGGCTTCTAAGTGGTGATTAGATATTTAAGAGGGATTAATGTATTTCTTGTGAGATTGGATTAGTTTTTCTGGGAACATTATTACAAAGTTGGTCAACTCCTTTGTCCCCTCCTTCTCTCTTCAGATGTTCCCATTTGCTCTTCTGCTTTCCACCCAATACCCTCACCAAAGTATGAAAATACCAGCCCCATGCTCTTGGACTTATAGAACCAGGAGCCAAAATAAACCACTTTTTAAAATAAATTGTCTGGTCTCAGGTATTCTTCTATAGCAACAGAAAATGGACTACAGAGGACAGAAAGATACTTCTAATGTGGAAAAAGTAAGCCTCAATATTTAATTTAATTAATTAATGACTCAAGAACCCATAGAGCTCAGCTAATACCCTAGGAAAGCAAGTTTGCAACATCTCATCCTAAAAATGTCCTCCAGTAACAAAATTCTACATCTTAAAATTTCCTTTATTACAACTGATAAGTGATTCTGCCTGTTATCCAATTCCCTGCTTCCCTTATTCCAATTATCTTACCTATGCTGATTCATGAATAATAGCTCACTATGTGCCAAGCACTATTCTAAATACTCTTACATAATATTAACTCATTTAATCCTTACAAAACTCATGATAGGTACTATTATTTTATTCATTTTATAAAAGAGGAAACCAAGTCACAGTTTGATGAAATAAATACCTCAAAATCATACTGCAGGCTGGGCACAGTGGTGCATGCCTGTAATCCCACACATTGGGAGACTGAGGCAAGAGGCCATGCTTTGGGAGGCTGAGGCAGGAGGATCACAAGCTCAAGGCCATCCTCAACAACTTAGGCCCTAAATAGCATAGTGAGACTTTGTCTCAAAATAAAAAATGAAATAAAAATTAGAAGGACTGGGGATGTGGCTCATGGTTAAGTACCTGTGGGTTCAATTAGAGGTTAAAATATAATTTTATATAAAATATACATGATTTATAAAACTTTAATGTATTCTGAGATTATATTCAAATGCCTAAGCTTTTGCAAAATGATTGTCAAAGGAATTTAAATGATCACCATTTTTATAAAACAAGCCCATAAAATTCTATGTCCAAGTGCCATTAAGCTCTTCTTTCCACTTTAGGAGAAAACCCTGCCCCTTGGTATGTCCTCATATACCTTGTCCCCATCCAGTCCCTACTCCAAGTCCTTCCCTCAACCTCCTTTTACCCTTTCATGTATTGTATTATGATCACAGTCCATGTTTCCCTTTCCTCCTTACTATGGCTGGTACCTGGCTCACTTCAGTCAAACCACTTCTTTGGGGGAACACATCATTCTTCCTACAGCTCCTTCTCAAATGAGTGCTCTTCTACCATCAATAGGCAGCCTTCCCTTCTCCCCTGTACCACCCATCATTCATCATCAGTCCTAATTGCTTCACATGCATATTTCTGGTGCCCTTTCTCACCTGCTGCTGGTAATAATGTACTTCCCCATCCCAAGTCTCTGGTACCAGCATCAGCATTCAGGATGATGACCATTATAACATCCTTACCAACCATTAATCAATCTCAAGTCCATGGAAACTTCACTTTGCTCAACCTTAGATATGGCCACATGTCTAACAACAGCAGGGGGCATGCTGAAGATGGCATAAGAAAGAAGGTGATCCATCGAATTCTGTGTTTAAGATATTATGTTAGTCAAATGCCTGAGATAAATTGCCTTAAAAAGAGGGAAGTTTTATTTGGGGTTAGAGTTTTGGAGGTTTCCTCCATGTCCTGCTGGTGTTGTTGCTTTGGGTATATGATGAGGCAGCAAATCATAGCAGGAAGCATGTGATGGAGAAAGTTACTTACCTCCAGGCATCTGGGAAGTGACCAACTTCCTATCATCCCCTTTGAGGGGGGTCCCCAAAGACATAAATCTTCCCTCTAGGCTTTGCCTTGTAAAAGTGTCCTCCATTTTCCAGGAGTGCCAAGCATAAGACCACACCTTTAATATGTGAGATTTTAAGAGATGTTCCAGATCCAACCTATGCCATTCTTCCCTGCTCCCCAAAGGCTCATGTTCATCTTACAATGCATAACGCATTTGGTCTACCTCCAAGAGTCCTTAAATTTTTAACTGTTCCAGTATTGCTCTAAAGCTCAAGACTTTTTGCCTTGCATCTCCTCTGAGACGCAAGGCAAACTTTTACCTATAAATATCAATTTAGATAATTCCAAGACACAGTGGCACAGGGTAACATTCCCATTCCCAAATGGAGGAATGATGCATAAAAAGGAAGGATAAGACCAAATAAAGACAAAAAATAACAGCAGTCAAACATTTAATCTTGATGTTCCTTGTCTGACACACATAGTGTGACACACTATGACACACTATGGAGAAACGTAGACTCCTATGGCCTGGCTGTCTACTGACCGAATGGCTACACTCCTGCTGGCTCTGCTCACTGCCTGCAGCTTCCCTTGGCAGATGTACCATGTCTCTGGCCACCATAACTTCCTGGAGTCTCCATTGCAGCTTTGGCTTCACGCACAGCTTCATTCATTTCCCCGTTGTGGGTGTCTTGTAGGAGCTCTGACCCTGCCACACATTGCCTAGCTTCCCAGATTTTCCTGTGACATCAGTGGAAGCTTCCATGACCCTATATCTCTTGCATCTTGCATGCCTTCAAAACCAGCGTCATGGAGATGGTGCCAAGGTCTAGCTCTGGTGTGGGCTGTACCACAGCTTCAGCGGCCTCTGAATAACTTGATGACTGAACATGAGTCAGTTCCTAGTAAACAATAAGTCCCTAGTAAACAATTCCCTAGGAGGCCCTGTGCAAGCAGGGTGCCTGGAGTTCTCTTTTCAAATGAAAGTCTTTGAAATGAGTTTACACTTTTATACTTTTGGACTTGTGATGGGGGAATGGGAGTACTGTTTCCTGAGATACACTTAAAGCATCTGTCCCATTGTTTCAGGGCAAAGCACTTGGCTTCTTTTTAATGGTATTACTCTCTTTAGCAACTATACCCTCCTTAGAAGCACCTTTAAAATCATGCCTTTACTGGCCAAAGTTTTTAAAGTTTTTCCACTTTGCTTCTCTTTGCTCATAATTCTCATAGTAAATTTGTCTAAAAACAACCAGCAATGCCCATACTGCTGCCCAAATCCTGTGCTTCCCTGAAACTTCATACACCAGATAATCTAGTCTGTCACATTTAAATTCAGTCTCCCATAAAGTCCCAGGGAGTGGACATAAGACATAAGACATCCAATTTTTTGCCATGGTAAAACATGTGTAGCCTTTAGTCTAAAATTCCCAATAGTTTTCTTGTTTTCATCTGGAACCTCTGAGCATCTGAACCCTTGACTCTCTGCATTTCTATCAGCATTCTGGTTTTCTGATTTCTTACCAGAATCTCCCACTTAACCTCAGCTGCTAAAAAGAAAGGCTTATTTTGAGTTATAGTTTTGGAGGTTTCAGTCCATAAGTGGTTGCCCCCATTGTGTTTGGACCTGTGGCAAGGCAGCCCATCATGGTGGGAAGCATGGGGATGAACAAGTTGGCAGCCAAAAAGCTAAGAGAGAAAGGAAGAGATCAGTACCCCATAACCCTCTGTAAAGGCACACTTCCAACAACCTAAAACCTCCCACTAGGCCCCACCTTTTAAAGATTCTGCCACCTTTCAGCAGCACCAACCTGAGGACAAAGATTTTGGCAGGCATTCTTACCCAAACTATAGCAGAAATCAGTGATGACCCTCCAGAGGGCAGCAATAGCAAACATGTAGAACTCAGGTAGCAGAAGGTTAAGGGTAAGAAAGTGACAAGAAAGAAAGGCTATCATCACACAAGAAACATCCCTCCTTGGAATTCATTTGGTTCTGTAGCCCTCACTCATTTTTTTGATCCTTATTTCCTTGACTACGCTGACATTAACCTGGTTTTCCTCCTATTTCTCTCGCAGCTCCTTCTCTGCTTTCTTTTACTATATAAAACATTTTTTAACCTAAATTATGAATCAGGCAGTTTGCCAAGCACTGGTGACACCAATAACATGGTTCCTTCCCTCAAGCTTTTCACAATCTTGGAGAAGAGACTATTATACACTGAATTCATTATTCCCAAGAAGAATAAATGAAATGGAAGCATAGAAGAGGGGGAAATTACCTCCATCAAAGAATAGAAATGAAGGTCAAGGGAAGCTGCGTAAGGATGTAACATTGCTGAGTCTTGAAGAATGAGGAGCACATCAGTAGTAGCAATGGCCAAGGCCATGACAGGCAGAGAGTACAGCACAAAAGCATACTCTGAGCCTGGTAAGTAGTTTGGTGTGGTTACAACATACTAGTGGGAGAGTGGATATATGTGGATATATATATACAAAATTGAAAAGATAAGACTGAAAAATAGTGAGATAGTGGCAGCAGAAGAGCTGCTTTAGACTGATAGTTTGGGAGATTGCAAATAATTAGAGAAGAATGTAGAAATGCATTCCAGCTGCAGTGTTCCTGGAGACATCAACTCTAGGCTCGTGTTTAAATTTGATTTCCCTCACAAGCAAGAATTCAAATGTTGCTTTCATGGAGTGTAAAAATTCGTAGAAGAGTCACCCAAGGAAGTTGGGCATTCTGGCACATGCTTATAATCTCAGTGACTTGGGAGGTTGAGGCAGAAGGATTGCAAATTCAAGACTGGCTTCAGCAAGTTATCAAGACTCTTAGCAATTGAGCAAGAATTGGTCTCAAAATAAAAAATATAATAGAAAGGACTGTGGGTGTAGCTCAGTGGTAAAGAGCCCCCAGGTTCAATCGCTAGTACCAAAAACCAAGTCACTTAGAGGTACAATGAATGGAACTTGACCAATTAAATATAGAAATTGGAGAAGGAAGAATAAAACTAACTTATTTTAGACATAGGAGACTAGTGGGAAAAATCGTATCAGTCACTAAAAGTTAAGAGTACTTGCTAGCTTTCCTTTCATCTCCTGCCCTAAAAGTTTTCTTTTCAGTGCTTTTTAATTTTCTCTTTTGCATATTTTCATACACTTCACTTGTTGAAACCTTGCCAGTTGGATGATGCCCAATTCTTTCTTTGCAGTCAATGCAAAGAAGATATTTCCAGACATATTTAATTTTCCTGCTAGAGATCTCGGACTGCTTGTCTTACTATGATCACAAATTAACAAGCTGATGTGAAACTGTCCTCTTCTTGCCTCCGAAGCAAACCAGGTCTTCCTCCAGTTTTCCCTTCCCTTGATGAATACCTTTCACCCAGCATTAAATCTCTCAGTGATTCAATTCCGCAGCTAATTTGCTGCTAGAGCATGCTGAGTACACCTCATCAACTTTCCTGTCATCTCTCACTCCATCCCCTCCTTTCCATACCTTTGGCAAGTTCTTTACCAAGTCCCTAACTTTATATCTCCTCCAGGACTGCTAGCAACACACACTTATCAGATAATTTCTTAAAGCCCTGTTTTCACCCTGCCACTTCTGCAAGCAACAGTTTTCAATGGGAGCCTGACAATGTTGCAACTCAGCAATAGACAACTACGTTTGTCATCTTAAGGTGCTCCCAAAGCAGGAAGAAAGTACAGCTCACCAAAAGCATCATTTGCAGCCCTCTTGGGCAAGAGTTACTTTGCACTTAATTTATTACTGCATATAATGCATAAGGCACTTTGAAGATTATAGGATAATGCATTTCCTGATCTTAGAAAAATAAATGGTTTCTTCCAGGGCTCTCTGAAATGCCTGCTTATTGAAAAAAAAAACATTTTGCATTTGAATTTTTTTTAATCTTAAAAGTTTAACATGCTTCAATGACAGTATTCCATTGGAGTCTACTCATTATACTCCATTTCTGAAGTTGTTTTTCCTAGATCAGAAATTATTCATTTTTTTTAAAAAGCCAGTAATTTGAAATCATTGGAAAAATTTGTAAACTAGAGGCAGTAAGTCAGGTTATTTTCTCTAACACAATAACACCAATAGATCAGTCTCATTAGCGGACTTCTGAGTTTCTAACTCCAGGTTTGCTCACCTTTATAAAGGCAACACAGACATTTCCTCTGTGCCCCAGGCTGCAGTTTCACAGCACTTCATGGGAGTGAGATATAGGTCACCAGTAGGAAGTAATTGGATTTCAACACAGGGATCCCAAAGTGCCACTTTAGGAAGGTAAACTCTGATTATGTCCAAGCATGACTCTGAATCTAATGGCACCATTTCTTTTTAAGGAAGATCATCTGGTCTCTACTGAAAAATCACATAGACCCCAAGGGTAAGAGGAAAGGAGACCCCTTCCCCAGCTGTCTTCACAGTCTCTTTCTCCCTGGCTGCAGATCCAGGGTGAGAGAGTTCCCTGGGGTCAGAGTGGTTAATCCAAGCCATGGTGAGCAGTTGGGAGGATCTGAGACTCAACTGCACCATAGACAGCAGTATAAATGCATTCATCAGGGGCCCAACCCACAAAGGACACATTTGAGAAGGACCTCAGGATGACAAGGTGATGCTTGTGACTCGATCTCTGTGGGTCCCAACAACAGGGACTGCTGATTTCACAGTTCCCACAAAACAAAAGATGACTCTAATGAGGCACCAGACTAGTGTGCAAAGTCCCATAAGGATTTCTGTTTTTGATCTTTGCCATTGGCTTGATTTAATAATAGCAAAGACAAGAAGATTCTAGCCAATTCACATTTCAGGGTCAATTCCATTATCATTTTTAAAGTGAGCATTTTTTTTAAAACTACAAATGCAGTACAGGTTCTTTGTGGAAAATACATGAAATAAAAGATAACAATAAAATTATCTCATAATATAAAATATAAATATAAAATCATAATATAAATATAAAATCACTCATAATCCTAACACCCAGAGATATCTATTATTAATATTTTCAAGAATATTCTTCCAATAAGTATACATGCATGTGTTTGCACATATATGTGTATGTATATTGTTCCCCATATATTCTTTTCTTGCCTACCATCTTAAAATAGAATCCCTTTGTGCTAGTCGGCTTTTGATCACTGTGACATTACCTGAGCAAATCAACTTAGAGAAGGGAAGGTTTATTTTGGCTCATGATTCCAGAGCATTCAGTCCATGGTCAGCACTCGTCTGGGGCTGTCTGTGGTAAGGCAGACAGTTGGGCCAGAAGGGCATGGTGGAGCAAAACTTCCCATGACATCTGGGGTGCAGAGAGAGAAAGGAGGGGCTGGGAACAAGATACACCATCCAAGGACATGTCCCCACTGACCTGCTTCCTCAGGCTAGGCCCTACCTCCCAAAAGTCCATTCAGTTATAAACCCTTCATGGATTAGTCCATCAATAAGATCAGAGCTCTGGTGATCCAATTACTTCCCAAAGCCCCACCTCTGAACATTGCTGCAATGGGACCAAGTCTTCACCATGTCGGCCTTTGAGGAATATTTCATATCTAAACCGCAACACATATGGTGAATACTGCTTTGTAATCTACTTTTTTCACTTAACAGTATATATTCCATATGTTCCTATGTCCTTAAAATTTTTTCCATTATTATTTTTAGTAAATGTTAAGTACTCAAGGACAAATTTTACTTTAAAAAAATATATTTGCTTCAATGCAGGCCATGCTGCTGTTTGAAAACCACTCAGGGGTCAGTGCAAATGGGCACTGCTTTCATCCGGTAGACTCTGATATTTAGGATAGACACTGTAAATAAGCACCTCTTCTGATTCTGTCCTTTAGCATAAGGCCATCAGAGAACTTTCATGTTAAAAAATAGCAATAACAATGGATTGGATAACTTTTTTTGTTCCCATTATATGCCGGGCACTGTGCTAGGCAATTCTCGTGCACAATCTCATTTAATTTCATCAACTCCCTTTAAAATAGAATTATTGTTTTCCCCTAAGGAAACTGAGGTATAAGGAAGCTATTAACTTAGGCAAGGTCACTCTAGTATGTGGCAGACTTAGAACTAAATTTCAATTAATCCAGGGAATTGGACATTGTGCATAATTCATCTCATGCTTTCCCAATCATAATTTTTACTCAGAAAGAAGGAAAGGGTGACATGCAGCAATTAATTCATCTCACCACATAATTTTCTCAACATCAAGACATTTGTGAGAGAAACTTGTGTAATCCTTTACTTCCATTAGTGAATGAGGTCTTTAATCTTGGATTATGGAGCTGAAGATGAGAAAAACCAAAATTCTTTGTTCTGAGCGACTTCTGGGATTTGAAAATACAGTCTCCAGTACAGATGATGTGTCTTAGGCTGATCTCCTTCACATCCACACACTGCCTTTTAGTGAGAGAACCACCCCTCACATTCAGTCCACAGTCACAGACAACTGAGTAATTTACAGCCTATAGCTGAATTCATTTCAGCACTACACAGTTTCTGCTCAGTGACCTTCTAAGTACCAAAGAAAAGTTTTACTTCTCTGGTGTGAAAGTTGCAAATCTCAAATCTTACAAATCCTAGCCCTTAATGTTTTGTTTTCAATTATTATTTTTTCCTTCTCCTGGAAGATCCAGAATAAATTAGGACAGAGATGATCAGACGAAGCAGCAGCCCTTAATCTGTATATAATCTCTCTGGCTTCATGGCAATCAGGGAAACAGTGGGAAACAGCTGGTTTAAGACGAAAGTGACAACCTATTAGAATGCAGAGAGAAATGATTTCTCTCATCACCTTTCTGAAGATGCTGTTGCTGTGGCAACTGGTCTCTGCTTTCATCCCGCATCCAGTTACTAAAATGACAAGGAAGCTGGCCAGGCTAAGAGAAGATCATTTACACTATCTCTTTTAAGTGACAGTCAATAATGTCTGTAAAGCAAATGATATAAAAATGCCTGTGTAAGCCTAGCATTCTCACTGTGGTAAAGCACTGCCCAATCAGGCTTACCTAATTTGATTTTTTGACAAAAACTAAGAGTTCTTTAGCTTAATGGCACTGGTTAACATTTAACTTCAAGAATTATGATATGCCTTATGGACAACATTTTAGCTGTTCTTTCTTCTGGAAATAGCTATGTATAGTGTGTGTGTGTGAAACATGATATATCCCTATGGCGTACAGAAAGATTTTATGCAATAATATTCTCCAGTGAAGCTTATGAGAGGAACAGGGCCATGGCTGTCAATATAAAGTCTAAAGGTGAAATACCAGGTAGCAGCTTTTGCATATTACTTGCCCACCAGCAACCCACCTGGACTCTCAACAGGCCCTGAACTCCTGCTTACAAAACAAATGAGAGGACCTTTGCATCTTGTGCTGGCTGAAGAATCACCAACAGGTTGTATTTCTTTAGTTCTCTAAATATGCACATGTTTTGCAGGTGGAAACAAAGGAATGCAGCCAAAATTATTTATTTCCTGAAGAAGACCCAAAGGAACCGGCTCATCTCAGGTGACCATCTTGGATTATTTTAGAGCACTAAATGTCGTGATGTCCCTCATTACACTTGTTGCAACAGCAAAGGGTCTACATTAACCATTCTGTTTAAATAATAAATGCATATCTTTTAAAAGTGTCATGTGAGCTGGGACCCCAGTGTTCTTCAGGGAACATTCTCATTCACCAGCAAGCAAATTGTTTTCATGCCTCACGCTGTGGTAGACTCAGGAAGAATGAAAAGGAAGTACATTTTCAAAATTATATGGTCCTCAAGTGCCCACTGATAGCTCTTTGTCTGCCATTTCCAGGGGTCATGCCAATTTTCTCCCTGCTCAAACAGTATATGATAAGCCTAAATAGTTTTTCTAGTATTTCACAACCAATCACCTTCTCAATTCTGTGTCCAAAATAAAAACATGCTCCTGTCTTTGCCCTTTGTGAGGGAAGCTCTCATTAGCTACGTGGACAATTTGGTGTGCAGAAGAGAAAAGATGCAGCCAGAATCTGTGCCTTTTGTCTAATAACTACAGGGAGTTTCTGAACCGTGATTTGCTGCTTCAATGATGCAGAGCTTTCAGGAGGCAAATCATGGCCCCTAAAAAGAAAATTTATAAAAAAAAATTATAATTGTAGCTAATAATGTTGAGCACACACTAAGTGCCATTTAAGACACAGTATGCATGTATTGTCTCATTTGTTTCCCTAGATACTTTACAAGCTAAGCAAATGTCAATGTTGGCCTCATTCTGAAGCTTATAAAAGATCAGGGACACTTCCAAAATCATGACATAGAGACGAACACACCCCTATCTTACTAAGGTCTAATGCCACTTTTAATCGTAGCGCTTGTGCTACTTTTCAGAGGCCCTCAAGCATGATAGTAAACTCACCCTTCCCACTCCCTGGGTGGAGGTGACAATCATAATCTAATTACCCTGTAAAATCCAGCACAGTATTTGGTTCATGACCTGTAATCAGGAAATCTTTACTGATTGGAAATTTTCCTTTTTGATTCCGAGTTTGGGAAGTTTGTACTTTTTAAAAAAATGTGCTATACTGTTGGCCTTTAGCAATTTCAGAAGATTCTGGAATACCGCCATCCTACATATTTCTCTTTCTTGACTTTCTGAGTGAGATCTTGTCCCTTTTCCCAATTTGCCACACACTAATGCTTAACTTCCTTCTAGTGGCTTCACAATGCAGATCTTAGAATTCCTTCTGTAAATGATGATAGTGAAGATACTGAAGAACCAAAATGTAATTCTTCAGACCAAAACAGACCAGTTCTGGGCAATTTTAGAATGATAATAATTGTTTTCAATTTAAATTGAAATAAGTTTCAATTTAAATAAAAGTATAATATTTGGGAAAAAAAAGCTGCCTAATGCAGATGTATGTGGCTGAGTTCCAACCCTTTGAAAGCAAGGTTGAATACTTTCTACAGGCTCCCAATGCCTCATTTCATATCCTGCAGAGCAGAATAGTACCAGCCCAGAGCTACAGGGTGACTCTCCCTGATAATGCCAATTCCTGACACGTCCATGCAACAGCCAGAGCGGGCTAGGGCAGCTGATCGCCAACTACCTAGGAAAGGAATTTCAGATGCCCCAATTATAACTTTTCTTAGTTTTGAAATTAAAAATATTATAACAGAAAGACACAGCTAGCTTTTGTAGAAAATTGAAAGTACAAATAAACTAAAAGAAAATTTTAGACACTTTTAATCTCATCCCAGAGAGAGCAGTTTAATGCATGCCCTGCCTGGATTTTTCTTTCTGTTTTTAAAGAAGACTTCATTGTACTATACCCACTGTGTTTATAAGTCTAATATATTATGAATATCTTTTCAATATTTACCCAATGCTATTATTTTAGTATTTCATGATTTATTTAGTGCCATCATATGTGACTAAACCATAATTTATTTTACCAAACTCTCTGTTGGTAAGACTTTCATCACTCACACTTCATGGATCATCTTTGAATATAAATTTTTACATGCTTGTTATTTACTTAAGATAAATTCCTAGAAGTGAAATTGCTGGATCAAAGGATATTAAGAGTTTTTAATGCATATTATCAAAATGCTTTCCAGAAAATTTAAATTAATATATTCTCTCATAAACAATTATCCTGAGGAACTTCTTTTTGTTTTGTTTTGGTTTTTCTCAGTTAAAATCTTATATATCTCAGGCTGGGGTTGTAGCTCAGTGGCAGAGCACTTGCTTTGCACATGTGAGACAGTGTGTTTCATCCTTAGTATTGCATAAAAATAAAGGTATTTGCTTTATTTTTATATATGTTCATCTATAACTAGAAGTTATTTTTAAAAATCTTATATATCTCAAGGTCAATTCTAATGCTCTTTGGTGGCCTATGCCACTGCAATATTGTATTCAGTTCAGTAACCACAATTACAGACAGCAAAAAAATGAGTTATTGTGATCAATAAATTGGTGCTATGTTCTACCATTTATTGAAGCAGGTAGATATGGGACCAGGGGACACTCTCCTCCCCCAACAGCCATCCAACTCTTCCATGGCACAGTCATGGAAGAGTACCCCCAGCAGGCCTAAGACAATGGACTTTTGTGGGTCAAGGTGAGTTAGAGCCAAAGGTACAGGTCTATCCTCAGAAGTATTATAGGCCAAGGTTTTATCCAGGGCCAACCTGAGTTCAAGGAGAAACTTGAAGGTTATCAGGTTTCTTCAGAACTTAATTCAGGCTCTAGGGAGAGCAGAGCTTCCTAAGCCCCTCAGAGATTCCCTGAGCCAGGGTAAATTAGCTCAGACTGCTGCCCCTGAAGCCCTACAGGGCCATAGCAGCCCGTTCCCACTTTCCCACCAAGGCCTTTCCTTCCCAGCAGACATGATGGGCTTTACATTGGATAGAGCAGGTTCCCCAGGTAGCATATAGAGATAGGGGAGAGGGGAGTCCCAGGCAATTCATCTTCCTGCAAAATTAAACTTCAAGCTCTATTTCTGAGTGGAAAAGCATACCTGATGTTTCTAGAGTGACTTAAGAGTTGTAGGATGTGTTCTCATGCACTTCTATGCCGTAGAGTATGTCATTAAGAGCTTTGTCCTTGGACTTAGACTGCCAGGATCAAAATCTTAGCTTCAGTTCTTGTTTTGTGAACTTACACACAGCAGTTTACCTCTCTGTGCCTTAATTTCCTTATGTGTAAGGTGAGGATAATATATCAGAGGATTTTGGAGAATATTAAATGACATGCCTATTTAATTTACTTACCAAAAACTTACATAAAACAATGTCTGGCACCTACGTGTTCAGGCACTGGTTAGAAACTAGATTTGGGAAGATACGCATTTGCTGGCTTCCATCCAAAGGCTTCCTAGTCAAGAGAGAAGATGAATGTGTAAACAAATAAGGTATATATACCATAGGCAGGAAGAAGGGACAACAGAATCATGAAGACGGATGTATTCAAGTATTTTCTCTTCTAGAAGTCTGAGGTTTGTAGGGCAAACTGGAAGGTAAAGAACATTCAAGGCAGCACAATAATCAGTACGAAGCCATGGAGAGGCGAAAGGCAGGGGAGAATACAACCAAGTCAAGTGTGCTGCAGCTTAGGCTGGTAACTTAGGAGAGAATGGTTGCTGCTGGACAATGTCAGCTGAGATCAGCTCCTAATATCCCTCATATTTCATGCTTTTGAGTTTGAACCTGGTCCTGGAAAGTCTCCCTTTCTCTCAGCCTAGAGTCTTTGGAGGAGGCTATCCCAACGGATACTTCCAGGCTTAGCAGCATCATTTATTCAACAACAGGCATTGACAACCTACATGATTGTTTCTCTATTAAAATAAACCCAGATAAGCTGGGTGTGATGTTGCACACCTGCAATCCCATCAATATGGGAAGCTGAGGAGAATCATAAGTTCAAGGCCAACCTCAGCAACTTAACAAGGACCTAAGAACTTAATGAGACCCTGTCTCAAAATAAAAAAAATAAAAAGAGCTGGGTTTGTGACTCAGTGGTTAAGCAACCCCTGGGTTCAATCCCTGGTACAATAAATAAATAAATATTAACTAATTAATTAAAAAATGAAACCAGGTATTATGGAATGGATTGCAAAATTTGCCTAACTTTCTAAGGGAAGTCAGAAAAGGATGCATCTGGCAGTCCTGGATTCTAGCTGTCATTAGATTCATCTTCACTCAGGACTCAATTGGTTGTGAATTGTAGTAGGGAGGTTTGAAACTTACTTCTGGTTCTCTAGGTTTAATGGAATTGAGTGAAATTAGATATGAGGGGTGGGGAGATATTCAGCTCCTTATATTATGCTCCTCTCTCTTTTCCTTAAAGTTTAGACATTCATCAAGTTTGTCTGGAAGGAGATTGCAAGCCAAAAATAGCACACAGTCAAATGAGATCCGGGACACAGGGCCCAGGGTAGGCAAAGCAACAGCCTGCCCGGAGGATTCCAACACCCACATTCCCACAGAGCAGCATGTAGGATACAGTTATGTCCTAAACATCCGGTGTAAGTTCTGGAAAACACTCCTTGTGTATTCTAAATCATTCTAATTGAAACCAGACCTTGGATCCTCCTTTCTTTTAAATCCAGGTGAAAGTTTCTCATCCTTAGAAAGAAATGAATGTGAGCAAAGCATTTTCTTGGACACAGAAAATGTCTCTCAGAATCAACGATATCATGTCTGTTAGAATGCTCCCTCTCCACCCTCACCCCCACCTGTAATCTTTCCCTTTTTCACAAGTTCTTCATTGCTCACCAAGCTGCCTCCGCTGCCCCGTTCTCACTTGCAGCTATAAGGCCTTCAGGAACAAACAGAGGTCATTTCCTCAGTGGGCCAGGCTTTGATAATGTTGGACTGTTTAGGTTGGAGCTGTGGCCTGATTTTGTCAAAAGCCATATGGTGCTTAGACAAAACTAGGGAGCAAGAGAGCCCTGCCAAGATCTGCAAGATCTGTGACCAACCAAAGCTGTGAGTTTAATGAGGAAAGAGGAGATTAAGGCAGCTCTGGCTCTTTTGGCAAAAGTCCTAGCTGAACACGAGAATGCCCAAAGGTGAAAGCAACCCAACCTACAATAAATTAATAAAACAGCCTATTGGGTCTGACTTTGCTGTTAATGCAGTGGGCTGAAGATGCTTCTCAATTTTCAGGAAACAAGTGCTTGCAAGTCGTCCAATTTTACACTTGGGCATGTGCCCCATCTCCAGGAACCAGATAGGATGGATTTGTTCTCCGTGCATCTGTTTCTCAGGGGTGTATTAAACTAATCATGTGAAGCCTTTCTAGCAACTTTACCTTCTTTTGTGAAAGAATTTTGTGCATCCTTCCTAAAAGAGATGCAAGCATTTCAGTGGGTTAGCAAACATAAAGTTATAGTCAGAAGAAAAAGAGCTGTCTAACTTTCACCGGAAATAAATTCTCCATCATTTCCCTATAAATTTTTCCTATGAATGAAAAAGTAATTATTCTCCATAGGTTAATATCCACAAAAGTTACCCAACCTCCTAGATCTAAACATCATATGTTAATCCTACAGATTCCAAATGTGTTTATTTTCATTGCGTTTTTGTTCAAATATTCTTGAACAAAATAGTCATGTGTTGTAATTTCAAAACATTCTATCTCTAACTTTATCTTTAAAAAGACTTTAAAAACAGAGTCCAAAAGACAGAGAGAATGAGGGACACTGGTATTACTACATAAAAAGTAAGTTGATTGCAATCATCTCAAGGTAAAACCAATAGATTTTTTTTTTCTGCAGTGTTGGGGATCAAACCCAGAGACTCATCCCATGTGAGGCAATTTCTCTACCACTGAGCTATATTCACAGCCTAGGGATCTAATAGTTTAGATTGATCCTAAATCGGACGCTGCACTAGAAAGAGTTAAAAATGAGTATTTGCATATTGAGGAGGTTAATTATATGGGTTGTTACATGTGCTATATAAGAAATTCAGGAAGCATGAACAGTTTCCCTATTTTGGTAAGGATAGGGAGTAGAAAATAATTTACAGTGAATTAGCTAGTAGATGCTACTATGTAGCACTGCAGAAGAGCTAACTTAGAGGAGGGGGAGAAAGCAATGGTGTAAGTACACACTGAACAAAAGACCTAAACACTGGGTGGGAAAGTAGGAAACTTCAAAGACAGTAGGAGAGAGAATAGGACTGTGAAAGTTGAGACAGGCTAAATACTGCTTTCTCCCCTGCCTCTCTGAGAGATCTGGAAAGCATCCATGACCGCAGCAGATGGGAGCACCACAGAGAGACTGGATAAAACTGACAACTGAGGCAGGATGCAGAGAGAAGGAACAAAGAAGGGCGGGGTGGCCCAGGAAGAGATGTGAAGCAGAATACTCTCACTTGTCAATTTTATCTTCCACTAAGGTCTCAGACAGAGATAAGAAGGGCTAAGCCCTCCAGCAAAGGGAGGGCCGCAGAAAGGCCTTTCGGAGGAAGATCTGTGCTGTGTTTTTGCCCTGACGCTGATGGAAGCTCCCCACAAAGAGATAGCAGGGAAGGAGCTCTGGGACATAATCAGATGAACCCACGGAGTGTCATTGGTAATCATGTAAACGTCAGGAAATAAAATGGATTCGAATCATTAACATAGCGAGATTTTTTTTTTTTTTAAAGATTGAGCGACAGTGAAAAAGAGAGAGAAACAATTCTTTTTTTTTTTTTTAATGTGGCTTTCTTTGCTCCCGTACTTCGTTGTACACATGGTGCTGGAGTTAGAACCCGCGAACTCGCGCATGCCAGGCAAGTGCCGCAACTGCTGAGTCACTGCTCCAGTCCCGAGATTTTTTTTTTTTTTAAGCCTATTTCAGAGAAAAAGGTTAAGCCTACAAAAATAATTTTGAGCAGGCCAAGGGTGAATATTTGGTTTTTCCAAAATGACAATGAAAACAAGCTCAGGTTAAAACTATATCACATTGTTTTAGCTGCTATGAGGAAAGCAGCAATGTGATCGAAATACATATCTGGAAAGGGTACATGAGACAAAGAATTACAGCAAGAAGGGGTGGGATTAAATCCTTATGATATGCTTCTCAGTTAGAGATGGAGAACGTAGGATGGAATATCAAAACATGCATGACAGGAGGATGAAGGACAGATGAATGAGTTTACAGAGACGAGTATTTCCACTGAATTCTTGGTCAATCCAAAAGATAAAGCAGTATACACAAAAATTATACAGGCATTTTCAAAGAACAAGATACTAGTGTTGCCTTCTTCTAAGTAAAATTTTCAGAATCTTTGTAATGACAAAACTCAAACATATTTAAGTAAACAGTCCATATCAAAACAATAGAAGCCAACGCAGCTGGCCAGTTAACATGAATGATCCACGGAGCCAGTAACATCTGCCAAATGAATGTGGAGAAGACTCCAGAGGATGTAAAAGGAGAAGGCAGAGAGGAAGAGGCTTCCGGAAGAAAATGAGAAAAATAAAAGAGATGAACTTGGAATTTAGGAGTGAGAGTGAAGAGGTCAGAGAGAGAAGCAGGTGGAATAATAAGAAACTAATAAATGCAAGGAAAACACTAGCAGGAAATGCATAACTTGGGAAACTAAAAGGAGTTTCATGAATTCAAATTGTAAGAGTAAGGATTTTTTTTTTTTAATTTAAAATACTGTGTCAACCTCTGGGACCAAGAAAGTGCTGGCCACCAGCCCCACTGTGTAGTCTTGCGTGTTCTGAAGGTGAGGTTGATCCACTCAACTCCAGGGTCTAAGCATCAGTTTAAGAGGCTCAAACACTGAATTTTGCCAGCACTAGGACTGGATCCAGGGCCTAGACTCACAGAGATGAGTAAACCAGAATATTAATTTGTATACACAGACGTGTACCCTTCCCGCAGGCTGTCTTCGGAGGTGAACAGTGACAGTTGGAAGATCACCTGGTAAAGATGGCACTGTCAAAAGAGAAGAAGTCCTGTGGCAATGGGATTAAAAGGCTAGACTACAGGGCATATGTGTTTGTCATGTGCTAGCCACATGGCCTTGGGCAAGTGGTTTACTCTCTCTTTCTTGATTTCCCCATCTATTAAATGAAGCATTCTTATTATCTATTCTAACATAACAAATCACTCCAAAATTTAGCCAACTTAAAGCAATAATAATTTATTTTGTTCACAAACAGGACTTGGCAGGAACAACTAATATGTACTCCACATGAGCTGGAGAGGCCTAGTGTGGAGCCACGCACTATGGAAAGTTGGTAGAGACAGCTATCTGTGGACTTCATCCGGGCTATGGGCCAGAGATTCACTTCCTCATCATGGGTTTCTCCATAGGCTTCGGGGATTCCTTAAACCACGATGGCTGGGTTCCAAGGGCAAATGTCTCTAGAAAGTAAAAAGTGCCAGCTTCTTATGGCTGGGGCCAGAGCTTGGCATATGCCTTATTTTATTAGCCGATGAACAGATTCAAGAGGGAAAGGACACAGGATCAGACACACCTTTCAATGGGAAAAGTGTCAAAGAACTGGGGGATCATGTTTTAAAACTGTTAAGTCTACTCTTGCAAAGTATTGACATTCCCCTCATGTAAAGAATTCATTCTCTTCAAACCCCCCCAATCTCTTCCCTTTATTATACATTAAAGTTTCTTTTTATTTTATACTATCAGCCTCTTTGGGCCAAGGTGGTGAAGAGTCCACTACAATTCCCTTAAAAACTTTGTGAGTTTCATATAAATCGTATTGGGGTTCATTCTAGTAGACAAAAGCCACAGATCTCTTCCAGATGAGTGCTCAACATGGGCTCCCTGTTTAGCTTCTATGAAACAGACATCTATAGCAGTTAGAAGGCCTTTGCTCTAAGTTCTATGAGGTGCTACCTTGGATTTGATGATTCTACCCTGGGTTTGCTCTTTGGCCTCAGGTCCTTTCTTAATTTGAGAATTATTTGCCATCTGGAGTAGCTATGGAAGAGAAATAGTTCTACTTTCAAATCTAGTAAGTTTCTGCTTCTTTATGTTTGATAGTTCTTCAACTCTTCTATCTTATTTCACTTTTTATTATAGATAATGAGAAGAAAAGCAGGCAAAATCCTTCCTGAAAATCTCCTTGAGCTTGAGCATTCATCAGGTGCATTTCCTATTTTTCACATTACTTCAGGTAACATTGCATCAATCCTCCCACCACTACATATTGAGGGTCTCCTTTCCTCTAGCTTCCAGTGCCATTTTCCCGAATTTCCTTTGTACCTTCACTGGCCACTTCCTTGAGGCCCTTCAGGCGTCTGCCAACACTTTCCTAAAGGCCGAAGCTTTCTTCTACCCTCCAAGTTTTAGATCCTGCAGCATCCCACCTTTGTATATCAAGATCTTCTTGATTTCTTATGAAATCAGTTATAGTTTACTCCATTAACCACCAGCAATTTCTAGTATCATGAGATTCAGCTTGGTTAATGCCTCTATTGTGCTGAAAATACATAGTAAGACTCAGTAATGGATTTCTGTTGTTTATACATTTGTAACTTGTGCTTGTTGTATTGTTTAGGAATGTTCAATTCTGCTGCAGAGGACAAGGAAACAAAAGGGATGTATGAAACTTGTAAGATATATTAAATACATAGATATTTGTGTCACACACATACATAGAAAACTTATTTGTAGTCTATGTTTTTCTAGATTAAACAGATAAAACAAGATGAGAGAAAGAAGATGACAAAAGAATTGAAGTCTTTTTTTTAAAGATAGGTAAATGAAAGACAGAGAAGTAATGTGAGACTCTCAATATTCACTAGGGATACCTTGACTAGTCACTGGTGACACGTTTTCTGGCCCTTTGTGTCATCCCCCATAGCTCTCGGGAGGCTGACAGCTGTAGTTGTCACTCTTGAATCCAGCAAGTGTTTGTCATGAGCCCAGTCTCCCATGTGATTGCACTCTCTTGCTCAGCCCTCAGCTCCAGACCTTGTAACCTCATGACCAACAGGGAAGGTTGTTGTAATAGTCATGTATTTCATGTACCTGGTAGTGTGGTCTCTCTCATCATTCTTACATCATATCCATGTTAGCTTATCTTGTTTCTTTCCCCTTCTATTGTGGGTTTATTTTCTCCAAAACAAAACAAACAAAAAAAAGTTGAATTTCTAACCCCAAGGACCTATGAATGTAACCTCCATTTGAAAACAGGGTCTTTCTATATGTAACCTAGTTAAGATGGTATCATAGAAGATTACTGGGGCCATAAATCCAACCAATTAAATCCAACTTACAGAATGTAAATCCAGAAGATCATTAACAATAAGTAATACTGACAGCAATAACAATAACAGCAATTCCTATTTAGGAAACTTCTGTCAGATGCAGGCTTTCTTTTACATATTTTACTTCACTTCCAATAGTACTTAGAACAATGACAAGTATATGCTTTTGTCACTAAGGTGAGAAAATCTTCTGGAAGACATAAGGTAGTTTATTCACAGTCACATAGGATAGTAAATGACAGAGCCAGATTCAAACCTGGTTGTGTCTTGCTCTAAAGCTTTGATCATTTCCAGGTTAATAACATGGCCTCTCCAGAACACAAAAACTAGGAGGTGAGGGGGATAAAGTAAATGGAAAAAATTCCAGGATAAGAAAACAGGACTAAGTACAAATAAGAAATTCCATTATAGCAGGATGCTTTTGTGCATGTCTGCAATCCCAGAGGCTTGGGAACATAAGGCTGGAGGATTGCAAGTTCAAGGCCAGCCTGGGAAATTTAACAAAGCCTTAAGCAACTTAGTGAGACCCTGTCTCAAAGAAAGTAAAAAATAAAAATAGGCTACTGGGGTTGCTAGGGATGCAGCTCGGTGTTTAAGTGTCCCTGGGTTCAATCCTTGGTACAAAAAAAAGAAAGAAAGGAAGAAAAGAAAAGAAAAAAAAATAAGAAAAGAAATTGTATTATAAAAGAAAGGCCTAGACAAACCAATAAGAATTACAACTAACATCTGACTTTTCAGCTCAGACTCTGGAAGCCAGAAGATCATGGAGGGAGATCTTTCAACATCTGAATGATCACAACATGCAGCCAAGAATTCTATACTCAGCAAAATTCAGTTCAAATTTGAGGGGGAAATAAGAACTTTCCATGATAAGATCAAACTTGCAGCATTTGTGAACGGAAAACCAGCTTACAAAGAATCCTCAAAGATAAACTCCAGATAGAAGAACAAGCAAAGGGTACTCAAAACTCACAAACAGAGGAAATTTAATAAAGATACCTGCTATCAATAGGCAACCAAGACAGCACAGAACTTACTAATGAAATGCAATGACTATGAACCACACCACACTTCTAACGCTGAATGTGAATGGTCTCAATGCACCACTCAAAAGACACAGAATGACAGATTGGATCAAAAAACAAAATCTAACAATACGCTGCTTACAAGAGACCTACCTTACAGCCAATGACATCCACATATAGAGGGTGAAAGGTTGGGGAAAAAACCTACCATGCATACAGCCCAAGAAAGAAAGGTGGTGTTGCAATATTTATATCTAACAAAGTAGATTTCAAACATAAACTAATCAGAAGATATAATGAAGGCCACTACATAGTAGTAAAGGGAACAATACAATAGGAAGATATAAACATAGTAAATACGTACTCTCCAAACAACAATGCCCTCAATCATGTGAATAAATTACTCCAAGACATAAAACCACTTGTGGACCTCAACACAATAATACTGGGAGACTTTGACACTCCTCTGTCACCAATAGACAGATCATCAAAGCAAAAAAAAAAAAAAGAAAGAAAGAAAGAAATCTCCAACCTAATCAACTCCATAAATAAAATGGACTTAACAGATATCTATAGAATATTCCATCCCAAATCATCTGAATACACCTTCTTCTCTGCCGCACATGGATCCTTCTCCAAAATAAATCATATTCTAAGTCACAAAGGAAATCTCAGCAAATATGAAAAAGTACATATTATTCCATGTATCCTATCAGACCATAATGCCATGACCCTAGCAATTAACAGCAAAAATCAAAACAGAAAGCACACATATACATGGATAATGAATAATACCCTATTAAGTGAAGAATGGATCCAGGAAGACATGAGAGAAGAAACATTGAAATTCTTGGAAGAGAATGAGAATGAAGACACAACATATCAAAACCTCTGGGAAAGCATGAAAGCATTTTTTTTTCTTTTTTAAGAGAGAAGGACAGTGAGAGAGAGAGAGAGAGAGAGAGAGAGAATTAATTTTTATTGTGTTTTTTTTACATGGCTTTCATTGCTCCGACACCTAGTTGTGTACAAGGGTGCCCAGGTTTGAACCCACGCACTCAGGCATGCCGGGCAAATGCTGTAACCGCTGAGCCACTGCTCCAGCCTCCCACCCTGGCTCCCAAAAGCATTCTTAAGAGGAAAATTTATAGCACTGAATGCCCACATTAAAAATGAGGAAAGATCCCAAATAAATCGCTTATGCTCCACCTCAAATCCCTACAAAAGAAGAACAATCTAATCCCAAAACCAGAATAAGACAGGAAATAATCAAGATCAAAGGTAAAATCAATGAAATTGAGAACAACAACCAAAAAAAAAAAAAAAACAGTAAAAAGAATCAACAAAACAAAGAGCTGGTACTTCGAAAAAATAAATAAAATTGATAAACCCCTAGCCAATCTCACTAAAGGAAGGAGGGAAATGAAGCAAATCAATAAAATTACCAATGAAAAGGGAGCAATCACCACTGACCCAATGGAAATCCAACAAATTATAAGAACATATTTTGAAAAACTGTATTCCTCTAAATTAGATAATCTAGAAGACATGGCCAAATTTCTAGACACGTACAACATCCCTAAATTAATAGCAGGATGATATTGAAATCCTAAACAGCCCAATAACAGGCACTGAAATCCACACAGCAATCAAAACCCTACCAAAGAAGGAAAAGCCCAGGACTGGATGGATTCCCTGCTGAGTTTTACCACACTTATGAGGAGGAGCTAACACCTCTCCTTATTAATTAATCTATTCCAAGAAACTGAAAGGGAAGAAACTCTCCCAAACACTTTTTATGAGGCAACCATAACTCTGATACCAAAACACATCAAAAAAAGAAAACTGCAGACCAATATCCCTCATGAATATTGATGCAAAAATCCTTAATAAGGTTCTAGCAAACCATATTCAAAACCACATCAAGAAGATAATTCACCACGATCAAATGGGCTTCATTCCAGGTATGCAAGGCTGGTTCAACATACACAAATCAATAAATGTAATTCATCACTGAAACAGAATTAAGGACAAAAACCATATGATCATCTCAATTGATGCAAAAAGGCCTTTGATAAAATTCAGCAATCATTTATGCTCAAAACTGTAGAAAAGATAGGGATCAAAGGTACTTATCTTAACTATGTAAAGGCCATATATGACAAACACTCAGCTAGTATAATACTAAATGGAGAAAAGCTGAAAGCATTTCTACTAAACTCGAAAATAAAACAAGCCTGTCTGCTTTCACCACTTTTATTCAATATATAGTTCTTGAGACCCTAGCTGGAGCAATCAGGCAAGAGAAGGGAATCAAAGGGTTAAGAAAAGGAAGAGGAAGTCAAACTATCCATGTTTGCTGATGATAGGATCCTATATCTGGAAGGTCCAAAAAAACTCCTCCAGAAAACTGCTTGAGCTTATAAACAGATTTAGCAAAGTGGCAGACTACAAGATCAATACCCATAAATCAATAGCTTTCCTATTTACTAACAATAATAGGGCAGAAGAAGAAATCAGGAAATCAGTTCCATTCAAAATATCCGCAAACATAAAAAAAAGATACTTGGGAGTCAATCTAACAAGGGAAGTAAAAGACCTCTACAACAAAAATTATTGGACATTGAAGAAAGAAATCCAAGAAGACCTGAGAAGATGGAAAGATGTTCCATGTTCCTGGTTAGGTAATTAAAATGGCCATTCTGCCAAAAGCACTGTGTAGATTCAGTGCAATCTCCATCAAGATACCAATGTCAGGGGCTGGAGTGGTGGCTTGGGGTTACAGCGCTTGCCCAGCACACGAGAGTACATGGGTTCAAAATCCAGCATGTACACGACTAAGCATCAGAACAAGAAAGCCACGTGAAAAACTCAATAAAAAAAATTGATTCTCTCTCTCTCTCTCTCTGTTCTTCTCTCTTTAAAAAAAATACTAATGTCATTCTTTACAGATATAGAAAAAGCAATTCTCAAATTCATTTGGAACAACAAGAAAATCCAGAATAGCCAAAACATTACGAAGCAAGAAAGATGAAACAAGAGGTTTCACAATAACAGATCTAAAACTCTACTACAGAGCTGTAGTAACAAAAACAGCATGGTACTGGTATCAAAAGAGGAATGATGACCAATGGAATAGAATAGAAGACCCTGAAACAAACCCACAAATCTTTAAACATCCGATCTTTGACAAAGGGAATCAAAATAAAACATGGAGGAAACACAGCCTATTAAATAAATGGTGCTGGACAAACTGGACAGCCATTTTCAGGAAGCTGAAGTTAGATCCTTATCTCTCACCTTGCACAAAAATTAAATCTAAATGGATCAAGAATCTAAGAATTAAACCAGCTACCATACAACTGATAGAAGAAAAATTAGGACCAGTACGCCAGCATTTGGAATTAGACAAAGACTTTCTCAACAAGACTCATACAGTGAAAGAATTATAGTCAAAAATCAATGAGAGGGATGCCATTAAACTAAAGTGTCTGTATGCTTTTGCACAGCAAAGGAATTGGTCAAAATTGTCAAGAGACAACCTACAGAATGGGAGCTAATCATGACCTGTGAGTCTTCTGACAGGAAACTAATATCCAGAATTTACAAAGTCCTCAAAAATCTTAATATGAAACACACAATTAGTCCAATTAATAAATGGGCCAAAGAGCTAAATAGAAGCTTCTCAACAGAGGACATTGAGCAAGCCAATGAATACATGAGAAAGTGCTCTAAATCACTAGTAATCAGAGAAATGCAAAATCAAAACTACATTAAGATTTCACCTCACTCTAGTCAGATTAGCAAAATTCAAGAATATAAACAATAACAGATGCTGGAGGGGTTGTGGGGAGATAGTAACACTAGCACACTGTTGGTGGAACTGCAGACTGATACAACCGCTCTGAAAAGCAGTGTGGAGAATCCTCAAAAAATCAGGGATGGACCCACCATATGTTCTAGCAATTCCTCTTCTGGGTATTTTTCCAGAGGAGTTAGAATCAGCACATTATAGCAACACAGCAAAATCTATGTTCACAGCAGCTCAATTTACAATAGCTAAATTATGGAACCAACCCAGATGCCCCCTCATTGGATGAACAGATCCAAAAACTGTTGAATATATATACCATAGAGTTCTACTCAGCAGTTAGAAACAATAAAATTGCAGCCTTTGAAGGTAAATGGATGGCAATGGAAGAAATTATATTGAGCAAAGTTAGTCAAACCCAGAGAGTCAAGGATCAAATATTTTCACACATTTGTGGAGGCTAGAGCTAAACCCAGGCCTGTGTGAAAGGTAGTTAATCTCATGTATTAGACCCAACAAAGGCATAGTAACACATAATCTAGGACAATCATAGATATGTAGTGGGGGTGGGGATAGAGTAGGTTGGGGAGGGGAGAGGGAGGGAGAATAGGGATCTAGGGGGTAATTCTGGTTTAAGTGTATATACATATCATACTGTTTCCTTAAATACATTGATGATTGTACAATAACTCAACTCCTTAATAATATATAGTAAAAAACAAAAAAAGTTAAAAAATAATCTTTATAAATTAAACATAATAATTTGTACACCTAACTGAAATGTTTCTTAGTAGCTCCAAAAACTAACTGGAAGATTAATGAAAGTAAATTTGGAATTTTATGTTAAAACTGTTAAATAAGAATTGTATCTAATAATATTAAATTCATCATGTTTTCATAAATTATCTCTCTATTCCAATGATTCTATGGATCAATCATGTTCAAATAACTCAAAAGTCAAAAATGGAAAGGAAAATAAAATTAGGCACAATTTTATTGTGGAAGTGAAATACTAAATTAATTGCATTATATGAAGAAAGGTAAACTTTTTATTAACTTTAGATATTGATAATTATGCATGTTGTAATGTATAGGGCAATTGCTCACAGAATAAAACTAAAGCATGTTAAAAAAGAAAGAAAGAAAGAAAGAAAGGCCTAAAGAAATAACTCCACCATCCTAGTCAATACAGAATGAGAGAGTAGAGGGTGGCTTTCCTTTTGTTTTTCTTTCCTCCTTTTATTAAACATTCACTTTGTAAGTTTAAAAGAGAAATAAGATTTGTGTGGGGACATCAGTGGTCATCAGGATGAATTGGGAGTGGAAAGGATAAAGAGTAGCCCATTCTATTTTGGACACGAGGAGCAGCACAGCAAGAAGAAACTGCAGGTGGGTTTTTGGAAAAGGTGGTCACATTGGAAGAAAATCAAAGTGACTCCTAATCCAAACATTTGGAATCCCTCAATAGGAACAGATAACTAAAAAGTTGCTTATTTGGCACACAAGTTAAAAGTCCCCCAAAAGAGCATTGGGCCAACAATTTCATAGCTATGAAAGGAGAAAAGCTACTTTATTAATGAAAAGAAAACAACTGAAAATAATTTATCAACATGAGAGATATTTTGCAGAGGTATATGGCAGATGACCAGATTTTCTCAAACAAGAAGAAATAAATATGTAAGCAGAATGATCAAGTTCATGAAAGCCCTCCTGGCTTTGGGAAGGATAAGAGAATGGCAGGGCACGTTTAAAAATGATGCAAAGAAAACTCAAAACAAGGAAGAAAGCCAGTGTCTTTATAAAAAAAAACAAATAAATGCTCCCAGCTGTGGTCCCATGAAATGCCCAGGGAGAGGAGGAAGGAAGGGAACTGAAGCCAACAAAACAAAGAAATGGACAAATGAGAAATGTCTGAGACAACATCAAGGCAATGAGAGAAGAAAGGAGAGATTTGCAAAAAACAGTATTTCCTCTCATGCACAGGTTCAATGTTCAAAAAGCACAGAAAGTGGTGATAGTTTAAAAGAAAAGCAATAAAGAATGGAGGCTAAGAGGCTAAGTTTAAAGGTCAGGCACACTGGGTTTTATCCCCAGCTCATGCCAGGCACCTTTCCCTCCGTCCCTCCCTTTCTTCCTTTCTTTCTTTTCTTTTTTAAAGCAACTTTCTTAACTTCTGTGTGCCTCAGTTTCTCCTTATATGTAAAACTGGAGAAAAGGAAGATTTTTACACTTGCTTTACTTTCTCTAAGCCATGTTGCCGTGAGTCGTGAGATGCAAACAGTGCTTTTAACAGGGGACCTGGGTCATCGGGAAGAGTCAATAAATGCTCATGCTGTTAATTAATCATTTATGACAACCTTGGGAGCTAAAGACCAGCAGACAGCTCTGAAAGAGACTCTATGGACAGTATATAGGATGCCTTTGGGGAACTAAAGCAAGGGCTGGCAGGTGTGGGGCGGGGGAGCAGAGAGAGACGTGGAGCAATGTTTGAGGATTAAAAGAGTCAGCAGCTCTCAAATAATTGATTGAATATAAACAGCTCAAAAAGTGAGCCACTTTGTCAAATTGGGAAGGGGAAAGGACTCCAGGATGGAGCAGACTTACTTCCAGGTCCTAAGAGAAATGACAGAGGATGTCCAGCATGTAGCTCCAATAGCCCACAAGAGAGAATTGTGATGAGCTCCTCCATGCAACAGCGAGGGTTAATGAGAGCTGATTGAGGAAGGAAGCCTGAGAACCATTAGAGGCCACATCCTAAATGCACGTCAATAAAGGATAAATTATGGTGCATCTCTATCCTGAGCAATGGCTCAAAGGATGTAGTAGCTCTGTAAGTGCCGACAAGGAAGAAACCCTTTAAGTGGTGCTTCATGATAAAGTGCAGAACATTGTATATATTGAATTATCCTATTTTATAAAAAATATTTTATATAATTATATGTACATAAACAACCCAGATGCACAGAGTCTGGAAATGGAGCTGGGGTGTGGAAAGGACTTTTCCTTTTTAAATTACTTACTCAATGGAAGACAAAAAATGGTTTACTGGTTAAAAACAAAGAAAGCCAATCTTGGGGGTTAGAGGTGTAGCTCAGAGGCTCAGAGGTAGCACAAAGCCCTGGGTTTGATCCTCAGTACCAAAAGGAGTATAAAAAAAAAAAAAAAAACAGGCTCAGCAGGTCAACCACTTAAGTAACCTTGGACAAGTGCTTATTTCCTCTGTGCCACAGTTTACCCGTCTGTAAAGTGAGGACGATAACCCAACAGGGCTGTCATGAGGATGGGTGACATAATGAACTGTCCATACACAAGACACGCAGAACAGGCTCTGGTATCTGGAATCTCCATCACTTTCAGCTGCTAGTGTAATTGTCACACCTCGGCATAGTCATCTGTGGAAATTAAAAAGCCTGAATGAAGAAGACAAAGAGATTTAATAAGGTTATCAAGAGATGAAGAGTTTTCTGGCCATTTTTGCATGTTTGTTTCTCCAGGAAAGGCCCAGAACATTTCATAAAGCTTCCCTCACATCTTGTGGGTGTTTTAATTGGCATAATATTAAATTTATGGATTTGTTCAGGGGGAATAGAAATCAGTACATTACCTAAGCCTTCCTATTCAACATCAAGGTACGTCTTTAAGCTTTTTCTAATGTATTCAGTGTAATTGAAAAGAAAATGTATTTGCACAATTTTTATTAAGTTTCAAATTCTTTTTTATTAATATTGTAAATGGGTATCTTTTCTTTCATGACATTCTTTTACTTAATCTTGTTTATATATAGAAAAGTTAAGATGACGAACCCCATCAGATATTAAAACTACAATAAGTAGAAATAGTTTGCCACTGAAGAGAAAATGAGATCAAGGGATAGAATAGAGAATGCCGAAATGGAGTCTAATTCATATAAGAATTTAGCATATTATAATCAGAAGAGGGAAAATGAATTAATCTGTAAATTACATTGGTAAAACTAGATATCTGCTTAGGAAAAGATAGATCCCTTTCCTTGGACTTTATACCAAGTAAATCTAGACAACCCTGAGATATTTTTAAAAAGGAACTATCAAATTAATCAGTGATGTTTTTTAAAAAAGAAATTTTTAGAGGATTAATATATTTGAAATAAAAGCATAGGAAATAACTTTCTAGACAATACATTTAAAACCTAGACACCATAAAGGAAATTCATATATTTATGTGGTCAAATTCATCCAAACTTGTATTTGGAAAAAATATATCATAAAGTCAATTGAAAATAAACCAGGAACATATTTACACCATGTATGATATTGACCTTTTTTTTAATTTGCAAAGAGTTTATCCCAAACAGAAAGAAAAAAATTGACAGGACAAGTAAAAAGATGAATGAATTAAGGCAATCAGTTCATTAACACAGCTTATAGAAATGAGGTTCTAATAGCCAATAATCACCAAGGAATCAAACCAAGAGCACAAATCCCAAAGATGACCTCAGGGAGGTCAGAGCAGCCTGAAGACTGCTCAGACCAGACCTCTTCACCAGTACGGCACGGAGCATGATTGTTCATAGACAGCAGCAGTACACATGCTGTAACCAACAACCTTTTGTGGTTCATTTTCTAGGATGATGATTTCGAATGGTTTTCATGTTAGTATGATATAAGCAGACAAACACAAATGAGTTAGGAATGAAATATGGGGAATTTTTCTAACTTCACAAGCAGTTTTTCATTTGACACTTTCCCATTTCAACTTGAAGATTAAAAAAAAAAAAAAAAACTTGGAGCCCGGTGTATTAATTGCTTAAACCTAATCGAGTTTATTCCTTCCTGTACCTTCCTGTTGGCAAGTCTCTTGTCTGGAAATGTTACCCCAACAGCTTTGTAACATAACACGTTTTGAGCACGGTCACTGCTTGGGTGCACGGTTCTTTCCTCTTCAGCTCCTGTGAATGCCCCATTCTCTGATCTAACACCTTTTCTTTTGATAAGTACAGGCTGCCACTGATGTTTCTGGCTAGGATTTCCCATTTCTTTTCTAGATCCTTGGCTTTCTTAGAACACTGGTCACATTGGTCACAATGGCCTCTTTATTCGTGATCCTGTTTTGCATTTGAAGATCTATCTTCTTAGGGAGCCTGCACCTTTTCTCCATCTTTCAAAACAGAAGCGACTCTCTCCATTGTGTCTTCTTATACAGCATCTTCTTAAAATTGAGACTTCGATGCACAAAACTGTGAACTAATTCTTAAAAGTAAAATAGAGTTTTAGAATCTCTTATCAGGAGTGCTCAGGACTGGAAGCATTTTGGATTTTTTTTTTAATATTTGCATGAGCATAATGAGTATCTTAGAGATGGGACCCAGGTCTAAGTACAAAATTAATATACACCCATACACATAGTCTAAAGATAATTTTATGCAATATTTTTAATTATCTTGTGCATAAAACAGAATTTGTGTACATTGAACCATTGGACTTGTGTTATCACATTAGTGTTCAAAATTTTTCAGATACTACAGCATTTCAGATCTGAGATTTTTTACACTAGGGATGCACCCTCTAATTCTCCCAGTATCTTTTGTTGTCCACCAAACAGCCTGATCCTCTCCCAAAGGCTATGTGCCAAAAGTTTGGGCCACCACCCACTCAAGGGTGAATACAGGAGCAGGTCGGTCATCGCTGTGCTTAGATATGTTTCACTATTTAAAGAAAACAATCAAATAAAAGAACTCCTCCTACCAATATCCCTTCATTCCTCCCCTCCCCAGTAATGAAAGTAATTTACTATGCAAATACTAAGAAATTTGATACAGAAATAACTTAAGGTTTGTCAACCACCACCACTTTGTTGTAATTCAATTATATAAATGTAATTATACATAAAAATACAGAGAATCCTCAGCTTACAGTGGGGTTACAATTGAATAAACCCATCGTAATTTGAAAATATCACATCAAAAATTCACTACTACAACTAATCTACCAAACATCAGACCTTTGTAGCGCAGCACACTGACTATGGAGTGACAGTTTCTTTCCCTTGTGATCACCTGGCTGACCCAGAGTTGTGGCTCACTGCCGCTGCCCAGGATCACAAGAAAGTAGTGTACAATATGTTGCTTACTGAGGGAAAAGCCAAAATTCAAAGTTAGGTTTCTACTGAATGCATATCACTTTTGCACAATTACAAAGTCAAAATCATAAGCTGAGCCATCATTAAGTCAGGGACCATCTGTTTGCATATCTATACATGCCAGATAGTACATAAATATATACTGCATAAGTTTTATAAATATAAATATATACTTTTTGCAGTACTAGGGATACAGCCTTGCACATGCTACGCCAGCGTTCTATCACTGAGCAACATCCTTAGCCCCTCCATATATGCATTTACGTATAATTAAAGTATGTATGAACATATATATCTTACACTTATGGAACACTAGTCTGTGATGGATGATGTTCAGCACTTAATCATTTTATTTAATCCTTACAATTTCTTTATCCACTTAATACTATTGTATTCCCTATTTCTGCTTAATTAAGGAGGGCCACAAATTCTTTGACATTTCTCCCATGAAAGTATGAGACAGAAGTCTAGTCCCTGACTCTGGACAGACTCTGTGACTACTTTGGCCAGTAGTGTATGGGGAAGTAATGTAGTGCCAGTTTCTAGGCCCAAGCCTTAGAAACATCCCCCTTCCTCCTCTGGTACCCTCAGTCTTGGACTCAGGCACCTCTGTTGTAAGACACCAACTCCCCTGCAGAAGATACTACCTGGAAAGGCTCTGAGTTGAGCCTTCTGGCCATCCTCACTGAGGTGCCTGATTCTAACGGAACTCTTCCTGGACCCTTTAGACATGAGCAACTGCCAGCTGAGTACCACCATAATGGCTCAGGCAGGGCCACACAGAGCATAGAACTGCCAGCAGAGTACTGCCCAAATTTCTGAGACCTAAGATCTTGAGATTTAATAAAATGGGTGTTACTTTAGCCGTTCAATGTTAGGTAGTTTGTAATGCAGCAATGGATAGCGGATCACACACCTCATCAGCAGCATAGCTGAGATTCCAGCTCAGGCAGCCTGCCTCAAAAGCCTATAATCTTAGCCGCTCCTCTGAATTAGTTTAAAATGATAATGAACTTTTGGAGATAGGACATATATAACATCTTGATTCTTCTTAGCATCTACTCTTAATTCTCATCTAATGAAGAATTTGTGCCAAAGGCATATATCCTCTCTCCATTCACGGTTATCTATTTACATATATTCCTATATCCTTCTGAATTTTAAAATATGATTCAGTCCTACTAAAGATTTGCCAGTGTTTATTTTAAAACAGTTAGAAACAGATCCCCATTTCTTCTCTGACTTTAGCATAGATTATGTCAGCAGGACTGCTTAATTCCAAAAGGGCACACTAAGTCTGGGTTTCAGGAAGTTGATGTCTGTAGTATTAAAGGTGGCTTAGTAATTTACAATAGTCAGAGACCCAGAGTTCTTGGCAGTTTCCCTGATAAGATATCATGCCATCTATTTTATATTAGAATGTATTGTTTTTTGCAAAGGGGAGACTCCATATGAGCTTCTCCACAGGCAAATAGATCTTACCTGCAGCCTTTCTGGAGCCAGAAAGGTCAGAGGTCGAGGACCCAGAGGAACTGATGAATTCAAGGGACTTAGGCTAATTAAGCACTTCAGCAATATGCACCGCTGGTGTCCATACCATTGTTCCCAAGATGTGATAAATAATATGATATGTGACATCAAAGAAAGCAGATTCTCTGTGCAGATGTTATTCTTCTGTTGTTGAAGACATTTTCACAACAAATAGGGGAAATTCACTAAGCTTGGACTTATTTTCTGTTGTATCACTTCCAAAGCATTTTGATTTCAGCCTCCCAGAAACTGACCATATTGAGAAAAAGAGCACAAGCGACAGACACACAGTCATCAACAATATATCCTGGAACTTAAAACACAAAGTTAATAAACCACCACAAAACACTCCTAAATATAGCAGTTTAATTGATTCTTATGTTACAATGAATTGCACTCTAGAAATATTTAATATAAAACATAAAATAAGAGGCTTTAGAGATCAACCAGCCAAATGGTTTGTAAACATTGTCCCTCAACTGGCTTCCAATAAAAATAAAATCACAACATAAAACAATGGTGGGGCAGGGGACTTGGCTCAGGGATAGAGCATGGACTTAGCACACACAAGGTACTGGGTTCCATCCCTTGCATCAAAACAAATTTTAAATAAATAAGTAAAACAAATGTCCCAGGAACCAAATGTTGGTCAAAGCATTTTACACTCCTTCACAACTGCTCTATGGGATGAATGTTCTCATTACCCCCATTTTCCAGTTAAGGAGACCAAGACTTAAGAGAGCTTAGCAACTTGCCGAAGATCACACAGGTAGAAAGGTGAGAGAGTCTGGACTTAGGTGAAACACTACCCCTGAACAGCTCTGCTTTGATCTAATTTTAATGCATAACGTTAAGAAGCATAGGATTTTTTTGATTATTGTTTACAAAAATTCACTGTGTTAATCTAACCATTGCTTCGGTCAGTGAAGTAACAGAAGTCTGCAGCGATTTCCCAGACCAGCCTGCAAAGAATTGCACTGTGCTATGTTGCGAACTAGACCTCCACCTCCTCCCAGTGAAGAGTCTAATGTCTCTTCCAGTATAACCAGCAGTTCATGAGTGACCATAAATTGGATTAAATAATCTTACTTTTTTTTTTCTTCCCCTAGTATTTTATCTCTCTCTCTATAAAAAAAAATACCAGTCATGGGGAAAAGTAGTTTTATTTTAACCTATTCCCACTTCTAAAAAGAAAAAACACCACGAGAATGGTATTGCCCTGAGTTCAAGTGCACATTACTACAGCTACCCTGGGGGAACAAGTCAGGCACACATAAACCTCTGTGCTGTTCATAGGACAATAGCCAGAACTGTGAGACATCTGGAAATTTGATCCTTCCCTGTGCCCAGGGCTCTGGTGCTGCAGTGAGGACAGTTCAGAGTGGTGTTTGAGATCCACGTGGTGTAGTGTGTCAGAGTTTACGCTCTGGACTCACACAGCTGGATCTGAATTCTAGATTTCCACAGTCTATGTGACTTCAGGCAAGTTACTTAATCTTGCTGAGTCTCCTTTGTTATTTCAGTTGTAAAAGTTTTAAATAACTTCAACTACATGGAGCTATTGTAAAGATTAAATAAAATAATCTGTATAGCTTATATCCACACCTGGCCAAGCAGGCGATAGAAAGAAATTCTAAAAGCTGTGCTATTTTCCATATATACAAACAAACTGGAAAGAAATTAAAAAAAAAAAAAAAAAAGCACAACAACGCTAGTAAATGCTCACTGCAAACAAATGCCTACCAGACCCAGCCTAAGTCCTGCTTTCCTCTTTTTTTAAAAAAATAAAAAGCATATTTTAGGTAGATGTTAAAGACAATTAGCACTAAACTAAGACTTTTTCTGTTTCTTAATAACTGAAAAATAGAATTTTTTTTCTTTTTTAGTCTTATCTATTTAATTGCTCCTTCCCAACTCATAAACTCTGACTTCTGCTAGTGGGTTCAGTAGGTTTCCAAGGAAAATTTATAACAGGGGAGAAAATTACTTAGTCTTTTTCAAAATGACAGTGCAAACCAATGACCAGGAAGATAAGGGAGGAGGAAAAATATCAAAAAATCTTATACTGTAAGAATCTATGACTGCATACTCTGGACTGAATGTGTTGCCCCCTACCAAAATTCATATGTTGAAGCCTATATCTGCAATGGGATGGAATTTGAGGTAGGATTTGGGAGGCCAATTAAGCCATGAGGATGGTGCTCTCCTGAATGAGATTAGTGCCCTTATAAGAAGAGACAAAAGAGAGATTATCTATCTCTCTGCCTACCACGTAAGAATAGGATGAGAAGACAGCTCTTACCAGACACATCTGCCAGCATCTTGATCTTGGAATTGCCAGCCTCCCTAAATGTGAGAATTGATTTCTGTTAAACCACTTTGTCTTTGATATTTTTTCTAGCACCCTGAATTGCCTAAGAGATGATACTAAATAACTAAACCTAACTCCTAAGAGGTTCTTTAGGTCTAGAACTGAGGAGCAAATGCTCTGTGGTATGTCCACCACTGTGCCAAAATCTGGCTTCAACACACGCGATGGGGACGTCCACACCAGAGCACAAGGTAGCAACAAGAGCAGGCTTAGGGGCTGGAGCAGTGGCTCAGGGGTTATGGCACTTGCCTGGCATGTGCAAGGACCTGGGTTTGAACCCCAGCACCACGTACACAACAAAGTGTTGGAGCAACAAAAGCCACGTGAGAAACTAAATAAAATTGATTCTCTTTTTCTCTCTCACTGTCCCTCTCTCTCTCTCTTAAAAAAAAAAAAAAAAAAAGCAGGGCTAGACCTCAGGTTCAAATAGAACTTTTTTTCTATGACAATTCACTGTTAAAACAATTAGGTCTGCAGAAGGTAGTTACCAGACTTGTTTTCCTTCAAACAGGTACCAAACCTCCAGGGCTACACCAGGCCTCGGTATGACCAAGAGATTAAAGACCAGCAATACTCCTCTTGGACAGAGGAGTCCCTGGGCAGAGTCAACACAACACACACGCATGTATACACACCAAGGACTCGTCCACTGTTCAAGGTGCTCTGGAGTTCATACTCCAAGCTGCAGCAAAGAGGAATGCCACACTTTCCATTCTAAGCTTTGGTCTTGGTAGAACATATATTCAGACTATAGTACCAAATATGCACATCTGTGAAAAAGATAAACAACACAGTTAACCAAAAAATGAGCATGGAATCCACTTTATCAGCATTTTTAAACATAGCTCTTAAAATAATATCTAAAAATAGGCTTTCCATGCCAAAGTGGATACAGATGTACATTCATATACTATCCTGATGTTTGTCTATTTCCTGATGACCCTTAGACTTCTGGGGTGGGCTTTATTTTCTCTTTTGAAACAGATGTTGATAAATGTCTATCCCCAAACCAAAAATCTATGGGGAAATAAACTTCTTTTTCTCTTCCTTTTCTCAAATTTATATTAGCCAGATTCCACTCTTTGTCAACAGTGGTAACAATAGAACATACTCAGAAAATAAAGTAGAAATACTATGATAATTCAGGATAAAGGTTTTACTTTTGAGCACTTATATGACAGTAACCTAAACATGGTGTCAGGAAATAACTCGGGAAGAGTGTTATTTTTCCCTTCCAAAATTGGATATTCAATAAATGCAATTTTATGCAGTCATACATATATAATAGCTCTGCTCACCAAATGTTTTCTTGCAGAAAGCCTATTAAAGCATTAATCAATAAGAGTGGCTAGAAGCTAGCACACAGCAGCTTCAGTATAAGCATTGTTAGCCTCTGCAGGACACTTGAATGGCAGTTCATCTCTAAATTACTATTTCCCAAATGCTTGAAAACACTTTGCCTTTCTTCAATAGGCAATCACTTTCCTTTGGAATGTTGTTTATAGTCTTGTTAACAGGCTTTTATTTTCCCCCAGACAACTTTTGCAAAAAAAAAAAAAAAAGCCAACTTCATGACCCCTGCACAAATATCACAAATTCTAATTACTCAACTACAAATCAAGGCAATTTTGTTATAATGTCTTTATGATGCCTCTTTAGAAAATCATTAATAAATCAAATCCTTTTGGAAAAAAATGCAAAAAGCTTGTTAAAAAAAACCTTTGATCAAACCAAGAATTTTTGACAGCAGAGATAATCTTCTAATGCACGTGTTTGCTAAATTCAGATCTTTAGGCATGGATTGCTTAAAAAGGGGACACCTATAATGTTGGCTCATCAAAACAACATACATTTCCTTGCTTCCTTTTAAAACAAGCGTTAGGAATAACAAAGAAAACAATTTTTGAAAACTTCTAGTGCTAGAACCTTACAAAAGGAATAATCATGAGTAAAATTGTTTTTAAAATGATAGTTTTGGAAAAAACAAAGAAACTTATTTTGCTATAGACTGTTAAACTTTGATTACAGAAAGAGAAACTGTAGCTTCTCATTCCTCAAGGTTAATTTTATCACCATTTCTTTAAATGACTAAACCAGGAGTGCCATACATTCTGACCCTTTATTTAACCAGTTTTTTGCACCTGTTAAAAACAGAAAATGAATTCAGAAGCCACAAGAGAGTAAAATTCCTGCTGATGGGGTTGTGTTCAGAGCAGATGAATATTTTACAGGTAAAAACAAATTCATGGGTTCTTCAGAAAAAGTTAAACATGGAATGATCCAGCAATTATACTTCCCAGTATACATTCAGAAGAGCTGAAAGAAGAGACTGGAAGCAATTATTTCTATATGAATGTTCATAGCAGTGTTATTCAAAATAAAAGGCAAAAGATAAAAACAACCCAGAGGTACACTGACAAAGGAGTAAATAAAGAAACTGTGTTTTAGACATACAATGTTGTATTGTTGAATCTTAAATAGGAACGAAATTCTGACACTAACTGCCACCTGAGTGAACTTTGAAGACATTTTGCTCAGTTAAACAAACCAGACACAAAAGAACAAGCTTAGGATTCCCCTTCTAGGAGGCACCTCCTGTAGTCAGATTCCTAGAGACAGGAAGTAGCAGGGTGAGTGCCAGGAGCTGAGGGGAAGAGGGAGTAAGAAGTTACTACATACTGAGTAGAGTTGCAGTTTTGGTTTTGTTTGTTTGTTGTTTTTTTTTAGAGTTTCAGTTTTGAAAGTTGAAAAGGTTTCTGCAGGTGGATGGCGGTGATGGTTGCATATTAAAATGAATCTATTTCAAGTCACTCACGGTACGCTAAAAAATGGTTAAAATGCTAAATTGTACTATATGTTTTACCACATTAAAAAAAAAACAAATTTGTGGCATTATTAACTGTGATGATAATCAGTAACTTTTAAATTAGAGTTGGATATAAAGGAAGCCCAAATTGCCCCCCAAAAAAACAAGTGTGCTGAGTGTCTCTACTAGCCTTCAACAAACTAAGACAGAAGCTCTGACAAACTAAGACACCAGCTCTGTCTTATGAAGCTGGAGTAGACAGCCCTGGAAAGAAGCTCATTTTGTATTTCATCTTGGTCCGTGTATTTCCAGATCTTTCCATAAATGTTTATTTCTGGGTAGTGAGTATTTGAAGAAGCTTCCTGTATTCTCTGGGGTTTTATTTGTTTGTTTGGTTGGTTGGGTTTTTTTTTGTTTTTTGTTTTTTGTTTTGTTTTGTTTTAAATAGAATATTTTCAAAACAAAACAAAAATCTCTTTGGGGGAAAAAAGGAGTTCAGAAAATCAAGAACTGAACATCTCTGCTCGAAAACAAAATTTGAGGCAGAATAAATACTAGGCACAGTGTCAGATAAAGGAAAGGAATTAACATGTATGTGCAATGTTAGATCATGTACACTTTTAATTTCAAAAATCAACACATATTAAAGCCTGCATAAGAACAGATCCCTGATCAAGCAAGTTAAATTCTGTGAAAATGAAAAATGTCAGGTCATTTCATTCTCATATGCAAGAGATATGAGGGACTAATTAGGCTGAATATTAAGATGTAATAGAGAATGTCACCAGTCACCTCAGAGTAAACAGCAGAGGGTTTCTCATAAATATAATGTCAATTGATCAATATTTGAACTTCAAAGTAAGAGAAGTTGAGCAATGGCACAGCGCACAGAACAGCACATAGCATTTAATATCAACACATATACTGTGATTTTTACAAACTAGCTAGAGGCTATTTAGATAAATCCTGAAAAAAAAAACAAAACCCACAGTCCAAGAAAATAGTATGTAGTTGAAAACAGGGAAAGAAAATTGCAGCACATGCTGGTTTAAAACCCCCAGGAATAGAGGAAAATGAGACTGACTACATAGACGGTTGGGTCCCACGCTAGTGTGCAAATGAAAACATTAAACTATTCACAACCCATCAGTTGGCACCAAAAATTTCAAATTATGTGCAGAGCAATTTTGAGCCAGTGAGCACAAAAATAAGTCCAAAGAAAATCTGTACCTGGTGATTACATTAAGTCTCACATCAATAAGAGCCAGCCACGAAATCCTAGCTTCAATAAGCATATCAGAAAATAGAAACTACAGAGAATATACACAATATAAATAAGTAAAGACGTGAAATGACTTTTTTTTTTAAAAAAAAAGCTTATAGATGAGGCTCAATAATATTTAAAATCTGTCTTTAAAAAGAACATAATTTGAAGTACATAGCAGTTAGGAAAATTGCAATAATAACAAAAAAACTTCAGTTATAAAGTCACTGGACATCACTGGAAAGAAACTGTTGTTTCTCTATAAACATCATTTTTAAAAGAATTGTCTAGTTTTTTATTTGGTACAGAAAAATATGAATATTTGTAACAAAATTGTTTTTTAAAGGAACAATGGGGCTCACGTATTTTTTTAAGCATATGAAAACACAAAACCATAACCTTCAAAAATTTTACCCTAAATGCAATTCTTAATTGAAAGCAATTACTTTGAGAAAAAGTAATTTAAAAATCCCTAGCGATAGTCAAGCAATATCAGGCATTTATTTAAATAAGTTACTTCAGATAAAATAACATAGCTGCTCTTGGCAATATTATAACAATTATTAAGGAAATACTACAGAATTATGTGGAAGAGGGCATTAATAAGGCATCTGATATAACATTTAATAAAAAGCTATCTGAAGCTAATTTAAATTAGTTTGGAAATAAACATCATCAAATAAATTTAAAAATGGCTAAACTATTTTAAACAAAGGAAATTGATAAATGGCCTAGTATCCAATTGAGACAAGCTATTTGGCAGAAGGTCTATTCTCTCTGGTCCCAATAAAATTTTATTAATGACTTGGAATGGAAAACGAGCATTAGGTTATTGATATTAGCAGAAGTTCTGTTTTGAATAGGAAAAGATCATGCTCAAATACACAAAGATCTGAAGGGAATGGATCTGAAGCCAGAAAAGAAACTAGAGTCAGTTTAGAAAAATGCAAACTACCATAGCATGAGAAAAAGAATTTGAAACTAATTTGATTCCATGAAAAACTGCGGTAATTGGAAAGGCCAAAGAATAACATAAGGAATAATAGAATATTCAGTAACCACCTGAAGAATGATAGCAAAGAGAGGAAAGCCAAAGCTTCCCAGCGCAGGTTCTGTCTCCTACCTGTGCCATAAGACGATGTGAATGATGAGATAAGGTGAGATTGACAGGTCTTTCCTCACTGCAGGGCCTGGCCACCTGCATCTCAAACAACAGGAAGAGACGGGTTACAACACACAGCAGAGCTCCACGGTTGCTGAGCTCTGCCTCACACCAGCATCTGAAAAAATTGTTTTTTCCTTCAATTAAGGTTGGACAGAAATAGGAACTAAGCCTAACGCTACTGATGATAACCAAAGTGAGGAGTGCTTGATGGAGAAGCAGACCAGGAGTCAGCAAATCTGCCACTGAGCTTCTTCCATTTCCTCCTTCACGTGACAAAGAGGTTGAACATCCTCTTAAGTCTACATGTGTTTTCTTGGTTCTGAGAAAATGAGCTACATTTAGACAAAAAAGGGCCTGTGTAAATTGGTGTAATATATTATTTTTCAGAAGAAGTTGGATAGATAATGGGATTCAAGAAAAAATTTAAAACTCTTTGTGTTCTTATTAGTAATTAACCATGTGCTGAATGTTTCCGATACGACTCAGTGCTTGGAAGAATTCTTCCATGTAGGTGTGATTACTTCCGTTATAGGCAATCAGAGAAGTTAAATCACTTGCTCAGGGATGCACAACTAGTGAGTGGGCATATTCCCAAAGTCTTCACCAGTCCTTGCCTACTGAGAAAAATAAAATTCAATAATTTTGTAAAATAAATAAAATGATACTTTCATACCCACGATCTTTGGGAACCAACACAATGAGGGATGTGGCATAATAGCTTGGGCACACCTCAGTGCCAGGCACTGTACTAGGCACTTTACAAACAGCTCACTTAATTGTCACAAAAACACTCTGAGGTAGGTAGTGTTGTTCTCATTTTACAGGCAAACAAATAGAGGCCGGTCTCTCCCTGCTGTGTCTCCACCTGGACAGTGAATCCCCGAAATGTGCCATTTGGACCTGGCCCTGGGGCGGAAAGCAGTAGGAATCAACCAGGAAGAGACCTGTAAAGACATGCTGCAGTGACGCCGTCTATTTGGCTAAGTTGCATGGCCTGTGTAGATGTGAAATACTTAAAGTGTGAGACTTCAGCTTCCTAACGTCATCCCATCAGCACTCCAATCCCTCACCCTCCTTTTTCCCCCTTTTCCTTTTTTTAGGGGGATGGCCTTTTTGTATGGCCTTGGAAATAAGGAAAACAGCTGCCCATTACACCACAGATGCCAGAGGGGCCAGGGCCTCCCCTTCCTGCAGTCCTATGCAGCCTTCTGTGGGGAGGCAGAGCAGACTCAACCAAGTGAACCTTCTCCCCCAGAGTTGCGAATCCTGAGCATGTGCAGAAGGAGGGGGTGGAAGGAGGTCACAATTCTCACAGCTGAACAGATGGTGTGCAGAGTGGTCTGTCCCTTCAGGGGGACCTGGAATGTTGCAACTCTGTCACCCTGTCTTGAGGAGTGTTTAGTTTCTTTGTATTATCAAAAATCATTCGTCAGCAGGCACTATGGTGCAGGCCTGTAATCCTAACAGCTCAGGAGGCTGAGGCAGGAGGATCACAAATTCAAAACCAGCCTCAGCAAATGAGTGAGGTACTAACAAGTTAGCAAGGTCCTGTCTCAAAATAAAAAATAAACAATGTTCAGTGGTTAAGCACCCCTGGGTTCAATCCCTGGTACCAAAAAGAAACCCATTCTTCAGCTTTCAATTGATTTTGAGCCCAAAGTATCCTTATAACAAATTCCCTTTAGTTCAAAATAAATAAAGTCCATTTCTGTTGCTTGAAACCAAGAAGCCTAAAAGGCACAGGTTGTGGATAGAAAAGTAAAGCCAGATATTCCCAGAATATTTAAAAGCTCTTCTTCCCAGAATACTCTCTCAAAGGACTGCTCTGTACTCCAGCCTCTGAGGCATCAAAGCATCCCTCCCTGATCTACGGTTAAATGATGGTAGCAATTCACATCCTCATCCCCAAATTCCTCTAATCCTCTTCTCAGCTCCACTAGCTTCTGAAACAAAATGTTCAAAGACACAATATACCCATCAAGTTCTTCTGTGTGTGTTGCTGCTCATTTGACATTTGACCTCCCCATATGAAGTCTTTTTGGTGACAAGATAATAAATGTTTGCAATGTTTTTTTTTGTTATTGTATGTAGTGATACAAAAGATAATATTTTAAGAGGTGCTTCATAATTGTCCAGCGTGATAAAAAATGATTGCATACTACTGAGTCACATCATTAGGTTGACCTTCCTTTTCTACTATTTTTCCACATGCAAACACACACATACACACACTACACATTTTGCATTCTTTTCATGCACATCAACATCCAAAGTCACTGCTCTACTCAGTGAATGCTTCCCTGAACGGAAGAAAGTCGATTCAAGGATGTACACACCCTGAAATCCTATTATCTATGTATGGGAAGAAAACGACCTCACACTATTCTGAAATTTTCTTCCCATAAGTGTCCTGCTACGAGAAGAAGCTGGTTAGGAAGGAGACGCTCTGAAAAGAAGACTTGATTGAGTCTTGACTTTGAGGCAGCTTCTGAAGGGAGCTGGGAGAGGTCTGAGGCGGGTCCCAGATGAATGCTGGAGGGGAATTCAAGTGGGAGCGACCTGTGGTGGCCGATTGGAAATGAAGCGGTACCGGTTATGTGCTCATAACTGAGAAAGGAAATAAAGGTAAGCAGAGGAGCCCCAGGATACAACCTAGGAAAGAAGTAAGCCACAGAAGAATGTTCCATGCTCCCTGAAAGTATGTGAAAAGAGAAATAGATCACAATTTCTTTTTGAAGGTCTTATTTCTAAGAATGATGTTGGAGTATGAGTCCATGAGAGTTATAACTGGATTTTTAAAAATGATTTTCCATGGATTCTAAATATGCTAATATAAAAATGCTTATATAAGCAGAATGGAGTAGTGTTTTACTCTACAATGAACTAGCTTATTGAAATTTAAAAAAAAAAAACTTTACTTAATTGTCTGAATGGACCAAGCCTATTTCTGCCCTAATTTTATCTGGCTACAAGCCAAGATCATTACAAACCACCTTGCTAATATTCATTCCTGTAGCACTGTACTGTAGGCCCGTTGAAAATCTAGTACTTTCAAAGTCAATATGTTTTCCTGATCTTTGGAGACCCAGGAAAATTGAGCTCCCATTTCCAAATTATATAGCTCAAAAAGTCCTACCTCTGAGAGTTCCGAAAAAATCCCTTAAGTGTCACATTCTTATGGTGGCATCCTGGCTTCCTGATGAGTGACTGGCTGTGTCTGTTCTAGGTCTCATGGACCAGGCCTTCCTGGGCATTTACAATTCCAAAATGCAAATGGAAAAACCTGGCATTACCTCATTAAACATGCTTCAACCTCTCCACCTCCAGGACACCATGGGCTGCTCACCCCACAATTCCAGCTTGCTGGTCCCCATCATGCACTCTCCTCCTCAGCCCCGCCTGAAGCCTTTGCCCTCTTGGTTTTATGCAGGGCTCATTAGCCTTCCTTGAAGAAGCATTGCTAACCTCCTGCTCCCCAGTCTTCGTGTCTCATCTTCCGCCCATAAGAAGCCTGCAAAGAAGAGTTTTGGTATCTCTCACTAAGAAGATAGCATTTTGTTTCCCTTACTTGAAAGAAGCAATGAGGATAGGAAATATAAATCACCTCTTATTTGCAAAGGATACATTCCAAGACCCCCAGTGATGTCTGACACAACAAACAGTACCAAACCCTATATAGACTATATTTTTCTACATATACATAACTATGATAAAATTTAAGTTATAAATGAGTCATAGTAAGAGATTAACAATAGCAATAATAAAATGGAACAATTATTACAATATAATGCAATAAAAATTGCAGTATCAGTACGCTTTCATTTGGGAGCTATTATTAGAATAAGAGTTACTTGAATACAATTGCTGTGATAACATGACTGATAACCATAATGGCTACTAAATAACTAACAGGAGGGTAAAACATATAGTGAGGATACAGTGGACAAAGGAATGATTCACATCAAAGCAGGACAGAGCTGGATGGTGCTGGGTGGTACAGGTTTCATCATATTACTCAGAACTGTTGCACAATTTACAACTTATGGATTGTTTACTTCTGGAATTTTCCATTTTCTATTTTTCATACCCTGTGTAACTAAAATCTCAGAAGGCAAAACCACAGATAACAGGGAACTATTTTCTTAGAAGAAGAAGCAAAGCTAATTGTAAGGAGTCAGAGGACTTCTGCTTGCCATCTCTGAAGTGTGGCCTCTGCTCTTAAAAGGCCTGATCAACCAAGACCTGAAATGATTTTTAAATGAGATTCAGACCCTAGAGTTTTTCCTTAACCCTAGGTGGCCCATCTAAGGCCATAACCTTGTGGCCAGTGGCCTGGCCATTTTTCTTTTTTTTAAATAAGAGACAAGGGCCCCAGATCTATTTGTCTACTACCATGAAAGTAACATAGAGTGTTACTCTCCTGATACTCAAATCCACCACTGTGCTTGTCACCATGAAACATAATTTTGCAAATCACCAGGCGTTGTGGAAAGGGTTTATTAGAAACTGGAAGGTGGTACGTATCTGTTGGAAATGAAGAGAGAAAGAGAGACCACGACAACAGAAGATAATGTCCTCAAAACAATAGCACCTAGCTCTTGAATAGCAGTGCACTAACTTCTAATTTCAATTTGATGTATGCAGAATTCTTTCTTTTCCAATGCCAAATCCTGAAGGAAACATGCAATAAAAATCGCTGCCTGAAACATGGTGATAGCATTTAATCCTTTGGCAACACATTAGAAAGGCTTTCGGCTTTACTCGGGACTGCCACACTGCAGCTTTGCTCGTGAAATTATTTATTCATGCCTTGGTTTATAAAGTCCTTTTTTATAAGCTTTCTATCAGCTAATAATAGGCTGGAGCACTTATGTTCTCAGCCTGACAGATTCCACATTTATGAGCCTGGAAGTCCAATGCCTGGCACAGAATGGCTGCCTGAAGGGAGTCCCGCCGTCTGGCCGAGGCATTTGAGCATCAGGGAGCAGCAGGGATCACAGGCTGGGACACCACTGTGACCAGAGGGATGACATGTGGGGAAGCCTAGAAGGAGGAAGGTGAAATGGAGCACTGGGCAGTCCCTGCAACCATGTCCAGAATTCCCAGGTGGCACGTGCAGAGGGGGAGCAGAGGACTCACAGAACATGGGATAAATATCTGTCAACTAAATATCAGTGATCCTCCATTAGTGACAATGTTTATTAGTGACAATATGTGCAGCTGCCAAGCTAGCTTCTCTTTAGTGAATACAAAAAGGGGTGGGGGAGGAGATATTGGTTTGCTGAGTAAATCAAAAGTAGAAGCAGATTACCAAGGAAAAAACTCTATACTTAAGAGCCCAGATATATTATTTACATACAATTTATCTCTCAGGAAGGGCAAAGCTACAGTGAGAATAGAGGCTTATTATAGACCACTCTAATTCATACAGTACTTGATTACGTTAACGTTTCCCTGACCTTTCTAGCTTGGTCGATTCCTGCTCTTAGGAATTCTTACAGTACGCTGCAACTCATCAGCACTTATCACTGTTAAAATTTTTATTTGTGAGTCTGTGTGTGATTCCACGAGAACTCCATAAGGGATTGTGGAGTTTGATTCCCCTTTAACTAGCACTTGTAAAGACCTTGAAAAAAGTACAATGAAATTTCTTTTTGAGTATTTCAAATCAGACTTTCCACTTGGTGATAATGAAATGATAGTAGATAGGTTGCAAATCACCAAAATAGCTTACCAAAGTAAAATTGTCATTCTGGTAAAACATTGAAGGATCACTTTACTTTTATTAATATTAAAATAATAAAAATATGATAAAGCTCAAAATTCCCTTATAATATGATTATGTAAATGTAAGTACCCTAAAGTATTACCCAGTGGTGTAAGTTCTTACCAGGATCACACCAGCCTTAAAATCTTTGATCTTTGTTGCCGGGTAAAATATATTTCTTTTCTCTTTCTTATATTTCTGAACAAATAGATCACCTTTCTGCAATCCAACACCACCATTCTCCGTGGTAGTTTTGTTCCTGTCCACTGGTCTTTCTCCCCTTCCATCGTTCCAAGCCTGGGACTCAGAGCATTAGCACTTGCTGTGGCACCTTTGAAGGGCTGGTTCCTTCTCCTCTTTCTGGTCACTCCTGAGTGCCTGAGTGTCCTTTCCTGACCATGTTAATTATGCCCACTTCCACTTGCTCACCAGCAATTTATCCTGTTTGTTTTTTTTTTTTTAAAGAGAGAAGGACAGTGAGAGAGAGAGAGAGAGAGAGAGAGGGAGAATCAATTTTTATTGAGTTTTTCACATGGCTTTTGTTGCTCTGACACATAATTGGGTACGTGGGTGCTGGGGTTTGAACCCACATACTCGCGCATGCAGGGCAAGCACCTTAACCATCGAGCCACCGCTCCAGCCCCGTTAACCTGTTTTATGTGCTCTCTGGCACTTACCCTCATCTAAAGCACATCTGTAATCACAGCGACTTGGGAGGCTGAGGCAAGAGGATTGCAAGTTTGAGGCAATCCTCTCAGTAACATAGCAAGGCCCTGAGTAACTTAGCAAGACCCTGTCTCAAAACTTAAAAACAAAAAAACGTTTTTAAAAAAAGGGCTAAGGATGTGGCTCAGTGGTTAAGCACCCCTAGTTCAATCCCAGGAATGAATGAATGAACAAATAAATAAATAAGCAAACAAACAAACAAATAAATAAATTATGTTACTTGTGAGCTCATCTGTAGGTCTATTTTTCCAAGGTCTCCCTTATAAGAATGTGAGGCTGGGGCTGGAGCAGTGGCTCAGGGTTTCAGCACTTGCCTTGCATGTGCAAGTACCCGAGTTTAAACCCCAGCACCACATATTCAATGAAGTGTCTGAGCAACAAAAGTCCATTAAAAACTAAATAAAAATTGATTCTTTCTTTAAAAAAAAAAAAAAAAAGGAATGTGAGGCTAAGCAGGGGACTACATCTGTCTCCTTACATGTATAACCCTAATGCCTACCATGGTACCCTGTATATAGTAAGAACTCAATAAATGTTCTCTGAATTAATTAATCAATAGAACAGCAGAGGAAGAAATGAATTATCTTTGCTATATAAGATCAAAAGAGTTTGGTAGTATATGCTTGAATGGAGTGAGATAATAGTGAATAAAGTTCACTATTCAAATGTCTTGTGTCAGTGGAGTTGCCCAGCTATCTAGGAATTTAATCACCTCGGTGAGCCTCTAGAGTGTACTTCAGGATATACATGCATTTCTCTATTTGGTTCCTACCACTATCCCTTAAGTCAACAGGACAAGGACAAAGGCCTCTGTGTTTCTAAATGAAGAAGTTGATTTCCAAGAGGTTAAATTATTTTCCCAAGTTATATGTAATAGGCAACTAGACCAGGTCTCCATCCCTGTCTTCTGTCACTTTCCTGCTACATGAGTCGGTATTGACTGTTTTATTTTTCAAACAACTTATTCATTATTTACTCTTTTGATAATTGGGCATCTGCAATTGTAACAGTCTGTCTTAGACACAGTTCAGCACACTTTTTCTCTTTGGAAGATCAAAATGCACAAATGGTTCACCCACATGAATATATTTGAGCAAAAGGACTAATGAGCAGGAAAATGTCAATGTATCATATAGGTAAGACAAACTGGCTTGGATAATAGTGGGGTGGGCTTCCAGGAAAAATGACATTGTATTTCTCCCTGGAAAGATGAATAAGATTTCAATAGGAGAAAAGAAGAGAACATTTTAAGAAAAGAGAACAAAAGGAAACAAGGAAGCATGATGTGTTTTCAGAAATTGAAGGAAGCGTTTGAATGGAGGGGAATTAATGTTTAATGACAATTGTTATTTGGTGCTTTTTAACATATCAGAATGGTTTCTTTTGACCCTTGTAAAAGGCTAAGACAGTTGCCATAGAAATACAGCAGTCATATGCCGCACAGCAAGCCGGACACCCCAGTTTGTAGCAGAGCCAAGAAAATAGTACCCTGGTGCTCCAAGGTTCAGATTCTGCAAATGAGGAAAGATCTCTATACTCAATTTTATTAATTTTAAAAGTTTAAAATATTTAATTAAATACTTGGTATGAAATATGTACTATGATAGGATATATTCCATGAAGGTAGAAAGTCTGAAAATTATTTAAATCTTCTTGGGGGAAAAGAGTAACAAAAAGGAATTACTTCTGTGATTGTTATTTAGTTAGCATCATTCTGTAGCTAAACATCTAAATATATTTTCAGAGATACAGACACTTAATAAATAATGATGGGTTAGTAATAACGATGAAAGTTATCTTAAAAGCAACAGCAATGATTGTTTATCTTCTTGAGCACCCACTATGTGCTTGTTACCTTAAATACCTTATTTCTAATCCTCACTTGGCAGTCTAAATAATGTTATCTCATTCTACCAATGAGATTAAGGAACTTAATAAAATCACTCTGACAATAAATGAAAACCAAGCATGGGTGCATATTTGACCCAGTTTATTCTTTTCTGTTTACTATGCTGCCTCTATAATATGTGAAGTCCCTCTTAGCTTTGGTGAGGCTTTGCTCCTTTTATCTGAAATAATGACTCATTAATATTATGACATACAGAAAAAGCTCAAATAATATAGTATTTACTGGGTGGAATTTAAAAAATCTAACAAACGAATTAAATAAAAGAATACAGTGCAAGATAAAGCTTGTGTAAGAAACAAAACAAAGACAAAAATAATTCTTAGCCAATGGGCCATCTGATAGTCATTTATGCCTGGCATTGATATAAACAAAAGAGAAAATGGATCCCTGATTGTATTATGGTTAAACTATTTGTGTATTCCTATTATCGTTACTACAAAAGCAATTTGGTCTCAGTTTGACCAAGCCAAAATGAATAAGTCACTTGATATTCATTATTAGTAGAGGGAAAAGATCTCAACTGATATAAAAACATTATCAAAGATTAAAACAGCAAGTCTGAAGAAATGTGATGTGAAATAATGTTTCTTCCTGAAGTTTGTTTACAATAGAGAATCAAGACTTTGCAATCTTCACTTCACTGCAATTAGCTTTAGGTCAACTTTACAACTTAAAATGAATATTTTGTGAGAGGCATAATTTATTTCAATAAAGCCTCTTTCATTTACCATGTAATTTGGGTACCAACTGGGCAGGATCTCCCTGGGAGGTAGTGTGGTCTGGCAGTTAAGACAGACTCAGACTCCCAATCACTTCCCACCTAGACTAGCTGCATTAGATCACAGACATTAGCTAACTTTCTAAACTGTAGTTTTTTCATCTATGTGGAAATAATAATAATAGAATCTACCCTATGGAGCTGCTGTGAGGATTACGGAAGAGAATACTTGTGAAGCTCTTATTTCAGCACTGGGCCAGAATAAGTTTTCAATATACGTTAGTGGTTATGCCCTTAATTACAGAAAAGCAGAATGATATAGCAGATAGCATATGTGATTTGGATTTAGACAGACCTTGGAGAGAATTACAAGGCCCCATTCAGTTACTTACTATTTATAGAATGAAGCAAATGCAAAACTATCTTCCAGGAGGGGAATTTGGGAAAAGTTGGATTCTACCCCTCATCCACCAGTACTGAGGATCAAACCCAGGGCCCCATGCATAGCAGACAAGTGCTTTACCACTAAGCCACACCCCTAGCCCTGAGGTTGGATTCTTTATTGGAGAGGGTTAGAAGGGTAAAACCAGGATAGATCTTGGGGAAAGAGAGTAGATATTTTTTCCAAGAAGACCATGATGACATATAAGTTGTAATAACAGATCTGGAACTGCAGCAAAGATATTCAATTTCTAAACAGAAATAAAAAGTTCTGCCCAAAGTGACCCAGACCAAAATTCTGGCAGAAAGAAAAGAGGTCATTTTACTCATAGAGCTAGTGTGCACCATAAGAACCACATCCAGTTGTGTAAATTGCTGATATACCATGACATGTTCCATAATCTCAATAAGCCTGGCAAGAATGCACAACAAAATTATAAAGGATCTGAGATTTTACCCTATTTACAAGCTGACAAGTCGGCCTGCCAGTATGTTATAGATGCTGGTGAAAGACACACAACTCCTGGGTCAAAGATGAAGGACAGTTTATTACTCACATGAACAGCAGTAGCCAGTATATCAGTGTTCGTTTATGCCAATTCCTCAAGCTTCAGCTCCCAACACTGAGGCCACTGGAAGAGGGGAACACAATCACATGCATAGTGTGTCACATTCCAGGTTAGGAATCTTGTCCTGAATAAACCCAATCTGTTAAAACGGGTAGTGCAGGCATACCTATCCTTTCTCAAAGTCAAGGTACTATCTATTATACTGCACAATATGTCTACCTAACTTTTGCTCAAAAGGGAGATAATATCTGCCAGGCGGATCACTGTAAAACATTCTAAAAAAGATCATTTAGAAGAAAGGACAGTCAATGTCTGACTCAAGACAAGCAAAAAATGTGAGAGACCAATGGAAAATTTCGCCCAACAACACAGCAAGATGATATATACAAAAGCTGCTCAAGTCATCCTTTTAGGGAAAGAAAACTCCACTCAGAGAAATCTCTTTAAGATTATGCAACCTGTATACCAAGGCTTCATTTCCCCACCATAAGTTCCTGTGGTCTGAAGCTCAGCTGATCACTGTGGGAGCCCAGTACCAACAACTGATTGAATATCAGCTTTTCTGAGCCAGAAAACGCCCCTTCTGATCTGCCAGATGGTTTGGCTCCTGATGCTCTGCATCCTCACAGCTGCCTCATCCTGCTCTTTGGAGTGGGTGAGTGATCCCCTGGATAATGAGAAATGATTGGTAATTTCTCTCACCTGAACCATATTCTCACTGTGAAAAATCGGAAGACAACTTATGTCAAACTCACCTTACAATTGTGCCATGTTGTGAGAGCAGAACAGTGTCACCATTCTGACTGACTTGTGGGATTCTAGGGAGATGGCAGCAGGAACAGGAGGAAGAGGCAAATCTCCCAGCCTGCTCTGCAGCTCCTTGCTTGGAAGTGGAAGGTTGACAGGGAAGATCTGAGGCAAATTTGTCCCACAGGACTCCTCTCTCAAAGTCCTGCCCTTTTTCAAGGGAGTCCTTTCACCATTAGATTCCAGTCCATCTCTTCGGAATCTGCTTTCAGAAAAACATCAAATGTCCAAAACAAACAAACAAACAAAAAAAAAGGTGTACCTTAGTGTGGCCCTAGGTAATCTCTCCTTGGAGGAGAAGACTTGATTTTTAAGCCTATTTCTTCTTTCTTTGCTGTCTCCAATTTAAAAAAGCATAGAAACCTTTGCATAGTATTTGCCAGGTAACAGGCACTATTCTAAGTACTGGCCATATATTTCCCATTCCATTAAGGTTACTATTCCTCATATTAAAAATGAAGAAATACAGAGATACTAAGTAACTTGTCCAAGTTACTGATGTCCAGGGTCACACAAATAATCAGTAGCAGATCTAGGATTTGGATCCAGGCAGTCCAGGGACAGACACTGAGCTCTTAGTCACTAGCCAAGAGAGAGACTACAGAAGAACATGTGCTACCCCATGAACAGCAGGCCCTACAGATTAAAATCAAGTAGTATTTATTTATTGATAAATTATTAGCTTTTTGATGTGGGTTGAAAGGAGAAAAAACTGAATTAAGTTAGAATGGATTAAAACTAACTCCAGCAAACAAACATAGTCAACTGCTTTTCTAGCTCAGAAATAAGGCAACCAAAGTTCTCCATCTAAAGTTACTGGCACAAAGAACCACTGAAATTAAGTTAATGAGTTAGGCCGGAGTTTTATATTTTCAAATATTTAGAACTATATTCCCTAAAACTAGGACAAATTACATCTCCATCATGCACACAGTAATTGAATCCAAGGCTCGTAAATCATCATCAAGAGTCCAGAATGCCATATTGCACCTGGCACATTCCCTTTTGAAGGAACAGCTGCAGGGCACCCGTTGTTCCTGTTTCAAAGACAGGACACCACTCATTTCTCAGAAATTACTTGAAAAGAACTGTCTCAGATTCAGGGGTCAGAAACAATCACACAATGCTGTAATCACTTCAGAGCATCGTAACAATTTCTGATTGTATTTCCTTATTTTCCTGGAATGATGGCTTAAAACCTGTCTTTGCCTCATTTACACTTGTGTTTGTCAACACTCGAGTGAAGAAGTAACTTGAAAGCAATCAAAAGCTGGGCTCCTAACTGGGCACGGTGGCACACACCTGTAACTCCAGCTACTTGGGAGACTGAAGCAAGTCGATTGTGAGTTTTAGGCTAGTTTCGGCAATTTAAATAAATAGGGCTGGGAATGAAGCTCAGCTATAGAGCATTTATCTAGCTTGCATGAGGCCCTGGGTTCAATAATGGTACTACAAAAGAAAAAAAAAAAAGCAAAAATTGTGCTTCCAAGACATATATAATCACAACTCTATAAGGCATCTTGTAACTTCCTCAAACTGTTTACCATCCATAAAATTGCAGCTTCTCATTCCACTTATCATTTATGGCCTACTCAGCATTTATCTGGCAGTGAATGGAGAACGTATCATCACCTCTAAGATGCATGTGTGCACACCCACCCACCCATCCACATGTTTTAAATCACAGAAGTCAAAGGGGCCTTATAGACAATTCAGTTCACACTGCTCTTTATACAAGTAGAAAAACTAAGGTTCTGAGATATTTTATGTCTAGTTAATCACTATATTAGATTTCTGTCTTAGTCCAGTTGTACCACTATAACAAAATATCTGAGATTAGACATTTATTTTCCACAGTTCTGGAGGCTGGAAAGTCCAAGATAAAGGCAGCAGTGGTGAAGGGCTGGTCCGCTTCCAAGTTGGCACCTTGAACTCCGCGTCCTTTGGCAAGAACACTACCTTCCCATGGGAGAAGGACCCAGCTAGGTCCCTTCAGCCCTGTTATAAGGCATTAATCCCATCCATGGGGGCAGAGCTTCATGATATAATCACCTCCCAAGGCCCTATCTCTTAATTTTGCTGTTTGGGGATGAAGCTTCAACACGAACTTTGAGGGGGACATGAACATTCACACCGTAGCAGACCCTTGAGTTGAAAGCAACAAAACTCCAGTCCAGAATAAACAAAAAGAGAATAATTGTTATGGAGATATGTAGCTAAAATATCCATTTTTCTTGAGGGTGCCTCAAGAAACTTAAGGATGGAGACATAGCCAGGTGTTAGAACCAGATGGAATGAGGAGTGCAAGCCCTGCCTACAGCCTCATTTCCTCTCCAGCTGCTCCACTGTGTTCAGCTCCTTTTCTCTCTCAACCTGCTTCAACTTTCCATATCAATTTTAAAAAATCAAGAATAGCTTAGTCCAGATGTCCATCCCTCAACCAAACCAGCTCAGGAGCCCATTCCCATCACCATGTCACTGCCTCCACTGTAATACTATGGTTAGGAGGGAAATTCCAGAAAACTGATATGGGACAAAAAATTCTATATTAACCCACACAGGAATTGAGAACTCCTTACTCTTAATTGCCTTTCCTGCTCCATCTCTCATCCTGTGATTTGCAAGTTAATTATTTAAATATATGCAGAATCTCTTTCTAAAATGAATGAATATCCATGAATATTGTTTGCTGAGAGGCCTTATGTATATTCTATGTGTTTATATATTTGCATTTAATCTTTACAGTGGCTTGGAAGAAAAGAAGTAATACTAGCTCCATTCTATGGTCCAAAAACTGAGTTTCAGACAAGTAAGGTGAATAAGAGCTCACCTGAATCCAGTAACTCAGAGCTGAGAAGGTAGAAGAGAAGAATGGGAACACAGAGTGGAGAGGGGAAGAAATGCAGTCTCAACCCTGAGCTGGCAGAGAAGCAAGGTGCACCTGGAGGGAAGCCATAGACAGATCCTCGACCCCTAAACCCATTGACTCATAGGCACAAGGGTGAATTGAGATACTTTTCAGAATCTACAGGCAAGGCCAGTTTTTCTGTAAGAATCTAGAGGGTATTAGTCAAGGTTTCAGTCTCTGCAACATCAAAGCTGTTACCAGTTATTCCACCATGATTTATGAAGTCTTTCTGTCAAGGAGGTCTACAGGTACATTTTAAAGAACATAGGTAACTATTGAGATCAAAATTACAAGTTGAAAGAGTTGGTTAGCTATGTTTACCTTCGTATACATTTGGATTGTAGCATAATTAAGCACATTAGCCCCAAAATATATGTAAGCACACACTACTCACTTTGTTCCATCCTGCAAATGGTGAACTGGCACACCTGTCCTGTCTTGAGCATTGTATTAGTCAGGATTCTCTAGAGGAACAAAATCAACAGGATGTGTGTGTATATATATATATATACATATATATATATATATATATATATATATATATATATGGATTTATTAGATTGTTTTGCACAACCAGAGGCTGGATAGTCCCACAATGGTCACCTGCAGAATAGAAAGCTGAAGGAACCAGTTGTTATGCACTCCAAGATGCCAACACCTCAGAACAAAGCGATCAGCGATGTTATCCCTGGCCAGACCAAAGGCCTGAAAACTTCCTAGATAGAGTCCACTTTGGAAGAGTGAAAGAGCAGCAATCTGATGTCCTCAGATGATCACAGACACAATCAAGAACCTGTTGAACCTGTTCAGGAAGAAACGGACTAGCATCTGCTGCTGATTCCTTGTTTTTCCAGCTTTTATTCCATCCAAGCCTTCAACCTATTAGACAGTGCTGCCCACACTTAGGATGGGTCTCTGCTTCAGTTCACTATCCCATATGCCAATCATTCCTAGAAACACCCTCATTGACACACCCAGAAGACCCTTAATCTTAGGTGTATCTTAATCTAATCAAGTTGACAATTCAGATTAACCATTACAGACATATTATACCCACTGGGGAAACAGGGACCAGGCCTATGATGAACCAAAGCACTGAAATTCCTAGAGAACCATGTGTTTCTCAGTGACTGTCCCAAGACATTCCAACAGAGCAAGAACTGTGAACACCCATGTGGCAATTTGCAGAAAGGGTCTAGGAAGACATTAAGAATCCAACCCAGGCACATTGCACAAGATCTCATTTACAGCAGCAACCTTGTACCAAGGTCACTGAGGCAGGCATACAAAGGAAGATCTATCTGACCCCACCAGCCATGGTTTCTCTGCACAACTGGTTATCTCTGACTGACTGTGTCTCCACCACCCAGCAGGACTGTCTGGCCCCAGCCTCCCCAGATTAGGAGAGACAGTGAAATGGCTAGGTATTCAGGACAGAGGGCCCCTATCCAAGAGCTAGCTGGTAGAGGCAGAGAGTGATTGATAGGGCTTGCTCAGGGCCTTCAAATGCAAAAAGACCATGAGGCTCACCTTTGTCCAAACTAAGATGGGGGTGGTCACAGGCATGCTCAGGCCTTCAAATGCATAAAAGACCTTGAGGCTCACCCTAGTCCCAAATAAGAAATGGCGTGGTCACAGGTGGGTACTAGGAAGTATTTGCCACCTTTGTTTTAACCAATGGTGCTCTTGACCAGTTTCAAAGCCTGTTTTACATAGATTTTAACCAATGGAGTTGATGCAATTCTCAATGCCTGCTTTGCATGAATGTTGATTATGCTCATACCCAAAATCAATATAACCTCTGGCCTAACCTCCATTAGACGGTGTCCTGCTTCCAGGTGCCCCTCCACCTTGCGGAGTCTCTGCTCTTCTTCCTAAATAAATCCTACTCCTTTTACTCCTCCTTCCGTGGTTGTCTATGGATTTTATTCTTCAAATTCATGAGACAAGAACCCAGCAGATTGGTGCTGAATTCCCGGGATGAATTTCCACCTCACCAAGAGCTGCAACACCCAGCTTTTAGCTGGAGAATTGCTAACACTTTCGGCTGTAGACACCTGCAGCCAGCCCAAATTCCCAGTTTTAACTGGGAATGGCTGCAAACACTAGAAGCGGGCTGTTTTGGCTGCTGGAATCTGTAGAGGCCCAGACTCCATTCACCAGCAGGAGCAGAGAATCCAGCCTCATCTCAAAAACCCCGCATCATTCCCACATAGCCTGTCCTGAGCTGGGAGGCATGCAGGAGGGTCTCCTCGCAGTCCTCATCCCTGTTCTCAGTGGCAGAGAGCAAGTCAGAAAGCAGCAGAACACTCCGCGGATAACTACTTCTTCTAAGACCAAGCCTGTGCTCTGGGTATCACATTAATCACTTGGAATCCTAGTGCTGCAAGAGTGGCCAGGCCCTCTCTTCTGACCACTTGCTTTTTATTTTCCTCACCATCCTCTTGCTCTGGATCTCTCATCCCTTTTCACTGTGTACCCATTTTCTTGGCCCCACCACATCTGACCCCAGCTTACCCAGAGGGTGGAACTGAAGCAAGGACCGACGGGCGAGGGCACACTCTGACTTACCTTCCCATCTCTTTCTCAAATGTCTGTTCCTCCTTCCCTCTTTATGCTTCCCAGTTCTCTCCCGTGTCTTTTCTCCTTTATTTCTTCAACTTAGCTCTTTCATCCTTTCTACATTTTCTTACGCTGTCGGTCCC
>PVKS010007630.1:0-72018 GCA_004027875.1 Aplodontia rufa | reverse complement strand
CCCTTCTTTCCTTCCTCCCTTCCTTCCTTCCTCCCTCCCTCCCTTTCTTCCTTCCTTCCTTCCTTCCTTCCTTCCTTCCTTCCTCAGCCGATGTTCCATTTATACTATGTTGCCTCTCCATTTTAGCATTTGAGTGAAGCTGCATACTTTAAGATATGGTACTTGGCTTCCTGAATGGCAGCTCAGGGAGCATCTTTGTTAAGCCAGCCAGCTACCACCTCATTCCCCTGCCAGTGCTTCCATAGCTAAAACTCAGCCAAACCCAAACAACCTCACTTCTGAAACCTGCTAGTCTCTGGATTTCACATTTCTCAAATCCTAGGAAAGATGAGCACTTGCCTGGTTTAGGCACTGTCTTTTTACAAGAACAGCTCTCTGTTTCCTAGAATACAATCAATTTGACTTTTTGTTTCAGATGTTGAATGCTATTCTCTTCCGGTGACATTTCTTTGGAAGTCCCACGTGCTGAGTGACCAAGCTTGCTGAGAAACACCTTGTCTCTTAGCAACTTCCTAGAAGTAGCAACCAGCTGTGGTAACAGAGCATATGTCACATTGTGTTTTGCCTTGACTCAATTCTGTTTCCCTCACTGACACTCTCCAAGGTTTTCATCTCCTAAATGAATTAGTAACCAGCCTCAGACTCTGCTTTCTATAGGAGTTAGGCTGGGTCAAAGTGGAACAGTGCAATTTGGGGTGTTCCTACCTTTGTCTCAGGTATCAGTTAGAGCTCAGAGGAAGTCCTCTCATAAATTACTAACAAAATCAATCTCCTGGATAACCTTCCATGAAAGTGTTTCTCCTGACAGTATCCTCTCCTGGTAGTCTTTGGATATTTCTCACTTCTGTTACACCAATGTTTGTGATGAAGGGCCTTTCCTTGTTCCTTTTTGTAGTGTGCTTCTGGGGGATGGAGCAGGAATTTCCCCTATGTACTTCCTTTTGGTAGACTGAAGTCAGAGGTCAGCATTGCAGTGGAGATTTGGAGATGGTCAGTTCCACCCAGGGGAGGAAGACTGTCCTGTGCCTTCCGCAGGTCAAGAAGCTTCCCTGGAAGAGAGATGCCTGCCTAGAAGATGCTTCAATAACGAAGAAGAGTTGGGGCTCATCCCTCAGAGTCCCCAGAAGAAACCGAAGGCCTCCAAGAGTCTGTCTTTTCCTTCATCCTTCCACAGGCTTCGTTACTCCTGTTTTACAGTTGTGTCATTATCCAACTAGATGGTGACAGCAATAGCCAAAGTATAACTGAACTGGTGTCATGGTGTGCTCAGTGACGGCCTCGAAAATGATGTACATGCAGAGCTTCTCTGTTGCCAGGGAAGGACGGGGATGGGAGGAAATAAGGCAGAACAGAAAAGCTGTGGATGTTAAGGAGAAGTGTGAGAAATGAAATGATGGTTCCCAAGTTACTTAGATGATCTAAAGATGATTGGAGGCTGAATAATAGAAAAGAGAAATTTTCCAGAACCTTCTCAGGATCTCTGGGAAATCAGGCATGGAATAACATTGTAGAAATAATTCATTGTCTCCAAGTGTTCTTTTGCATTTTTCCTGAGTCCATGCAACAAAAAATGTCATTTCTCACTATTTTTGTCTTTCTGTAGATTGAATGCTGGCCTTAGATTTCATCCCTTTTGCCTTTTTAAGTTTTTTTTAGCTCCTTTTAAGCTGTGCGATGTTCAGCCCCCTCTGTGCACGTCTCTGCCTTTCACCACTAAATTTCTTATTAAGGAGCATGGTATTCTCAGTGTCACCTTTTTATATGAAAAGGTAAAATGAATTTTTATTTTTAGGAATTCCATCAAATACTTCTTTCCTATGTGGTATCTACCTGACATTTCCTTCATTAGATAAAACAGCTATATACGACATGCCTGGTGTTTCATATCAACATCATCTTGCTTTCAAACTGAACTGCTGCAGGGAGGAGGGCACAGACGATGTTCTCAGGGAAACCTGGACAGGCAGCTGATGGGAACAGAGTGGGCAGGGTCCATGCATGAAAATCCTCTTTGCTGTGGCTCGTAGATGGACAGTGAACATCCCAACATGGCCTGAATCAATCAGAATAGTAAGTATTTGACACCCTTCTTGATTTCTAGATTTAATAAAAATAAAATAATTCCTTGAAAATGTGTCATAGAAAAATGCAAAATACTGGGGAATGAGTTGAGGCTGAGAATTCATTGTGATTTGTCAATAACCACAAACTTGCAATTAACTGCTCTAACCATAAATCACCCTTTTAGGTTTCACTCTTTTGAAAGAACCGTTGACTCTTTACAGTCACTGTAGCCACAGCTGGAACCTCGGAAATAGAAGATCACTATGGGCTTTAGATCACATAGAGAGATTCTTTTTTTTTTTTTTTTATTAAGAACTTGAGTGAGAGATTCTATTTCTTGTCAATTCTGAAACTTTCTATTTTATGAGCTGATATGGGGTAAGTCAAATTCCAGCAACACTGGAGAACCAGTCCCTAAGGAAGTGCTTCTATATCACACAGATGGAGACGGAATGTCCAACTCTGGGCAAGTCTTTCATTCAAAAAGAACATATTAATTTTTTTTGTGAGTGGTATTTTACAAAGCATTGGGAATCAAATGGTGAGCACTAACACATTTAGTTTCTTACCTTGAGGAACAGGGCATTCATATATGATTACAAATTGTGGCAAATCTTCTAAAGCAAACAAAGTACAAGATAATATAACATTTTAATCTAACCTCTTAATAAGGGTCAGAAAAGACTTTCCCAAGTCATTATATTTGCCAGTCTTACAAACAGGCAGTTGAAAATGAAGTGTTCTCCGATCTGTTCAAGTAATTATCTTGCGGCTCAAACATAGCTGTTCTGGAGTACCCGAGTATTATAAGAAATAATGAGGAATTATGCCATAATTAACTTCTATTTTCCATCATATATGTGAATTCAAAAACCATAGGCAGAAATTGATAAATTGGAGTCTTTGCAAATATAAATCTTTTATGCAATCAAAGGCATCATAAGGTACAAAAGACAGTTTGAATTGGGAGACAGTGTATTTAATGATCTAACTTGTGAAAATTGGTATCTATTGGAATATACAATGCACAATTAAAATAAACCATTAAGGAAAATAATCAACTCAAATATAAATGAGCAAGGGCTATGACAGATAATTCCTAAAAGAATGAACTCAAATGGCTAAGAAGTATTTGAAAAAATGGTAAACCTCACCAATAGGGAAGTGGTAGTAAAAATTGCTGTAATTTACTATTATATAACTATTCGATAAACAAAAATTAAGTTTTACAATACCAAACTGGTTTGGCGGCATTAATTTAAATAAGAATTTTTTAAAGAAATTGAGTAATATCAGAGACAAATGAGTCCTTTATAACCTAGGAATTCAATTTTAAAGGTGCATGCTAGAGAAAGGCTTGCACATGTAACATACAGACGTGTTAGAGAATGCAGTATTTTATTAGCAAAGTGGAAACCAAATAAATGTCCTAAGAATGGGTAGTTATTTTCATGCCTGGGGATATTATGCATCAGTTAAAGTGAATGAATATAGTTACATGTATCAATAAGAGTAAGTCTTGAAAATACAGATGAATTTGTTTCTCCCAGAGTTGGAAACAGAATGACTAAAAGTCAGAGGTGGGAGAGCAATTTTATGTTTGAATGCATTTGAAACTTACACAAAGTGAACATATTTCTTTTTAAAGTGCAATTAATGAAAAATATTGAGTGAAAATAAGGCTTCCAAGAGCTAGTAAAGTTGAAGAGCAAAGAGAAACTGGGTTGCTTCTGTGTCCTTCATTGCTTCAACAGCATTTAACTGGTTAACCCATAGTTTAAGTGGGCTCCGAACCTTGGTGTCAGAACCTAAGCCACTGCATTAGCTGGAAACCAAAGCTCTTGATCTTCTTCCACCAGTGGCTTCTTATGATAAGGATAGCAGAAGAAGAAAAGGTAGCAACGAACAGTGTGATGTCAGAAGCCACAGGAGCAGGGGCAGGTATGTCCCCGAGTACACTCTCCTTCCGCATCTCCTGGCAGACACCTTCCTTGTAGGGCAGCCCTCCTGGCACGGTCAGCTCCTCTGGTTGTCTTGGCAACTGATCTCCTATCTCCTTTTTTCCAGGATTCTGCTTCACAGGGTCTCTGACTGTACAGGAGACTGTGGGAATCTGGGGGACTTAGTGACATTTCTAGAAGAACGTGAACATCATCAGCTATTTCATGTCTTCTTCCCAGCTTCCCAGGTCTTTTTTTTTCATAAAGGGACAGAGAGAGGGAGAGAGAGAGAAAGAGAGAATCAATTTTATTTAGTTTTTCATTTGGCTTTCGTTGCTCGGACACTTTGTTGTGTACATGGTGCTGAGGTTTGAACCCGTGTCCATGTGTATGCAAGGCAAGCACCAAAATCTTGGAGCCACCGCTTTAGCCCCTTCCCCAATTCTTTCCCCAGGCTTCTGATCAGACATTTTGCCTAAAAGGGCCTCATCATTCCCTTAGAAATCTAGGGAATCAAATGGTTTCTAAATTTACATCTCCAAAAAAAAAAAAAATCTTTTCCCAGGCCCACATAGCCCGTTTTTCACCAAATATTTAAAGTAGGGTATCTCAGAGGCATTTCAAATTCAGTGTGCAGAAATCAACTCATGGCCTTTGCCCATGAACCTGATCATCTCTCCTTTCTCCTTTGCTTAGTGAATAGCACTACCATCCACCCCGCTGTTTCAGCCTTTCTCCTTCCTCGCTACCAACATCAAATCCATTACTAAGCCTGGCTAAACTTTTCTCCTGAGGATGGCTCAGAACATCCCAGCTTGCCCCTCTCTACAGCTGCAGAGCTGGAAAAGCACTCAGCAGGTCATGATTGGACTCTCCTTGTGGCCTTCCTTGCCTCTGGTATTCTCAACCATCCAGCTGTCCTTTGAAGTACCACTGAAATTTTCATTTTGAAGTCTGAATACATTTCTCTCATTTTCAAAAGCTATTCATAGGTTCAAATTTCCTGTTAAAGATGAAGGTTCTTAAAATCCCAAAATGTGGGTGGAGGGTAAGATGACTTCTATGTGCTAAGCCTGATCCTACCACTAACCTTCCCACTTGGTATTAGAACAATGTAGGACCACTTGAAGTTACTAGGAAAGCTGTTTTGATTCCCAAGCTGCAATTGCCTGGGCTGTTTGGTGCAATCAGGATGACTTGAGCTTATTTGTCTCCCTTTTGGTCAGGTTTGTACTCAAATACTACCACTTCTAGAAGCTCCCCTTCTCTCCCCTTGCAGACTCAGGGCCAGTTTCCTCTATACTCTTGCATCATTATTACTCTTTTTGCACAACTTATCAGGCAGCATTGTCAAAATTTGCTCACAGGTGGTACATTTCCTTTAGACTGCAAACATTTTAAGGCAGGAGGCGTGTAGTTAAAATCTTTTCTTTTTTTTCTTAAAGAGAGAGAGAGGGAGAGAAAGAGATAGAGAGAATCACTTTTGTTTATTTTTTCATCTGGCCTTTGTTTCCCCAAAACTTAGTTATGTATATGGTGCTGGGGTTTGAATCCGCATCCTCATGCATGCCAGGCAAGTGCTCCAACCACTGAGCCACCACTCCAGCCCCTGTAGTTAAGTCTTTTGATCCTGAACCCCAATCCTGTGCTCCAGATGGTAGAAGCTTGGTCTATTTTGGGGTCTGTGCCTCCAAAGCAAAGAATTTATGGGGTTTCTAGGAAATAGAAAGTCTTGGGCCCATCGCACTACAAACTCCACCCAAACAGGAGCAGGGTGTTCAGATGCAGTGCTAAAGGGCACACCTTAATCCCCTAGTCCTGCAAAGAGGGCAGGAAGACACTTTTATACTAGGTCAGTCAGGGCTCAGATAGTGGGCAGAACCCAGTCAGGGGAAACCTAAGACTGAGGGAATAGGCAGATATGCCTGTTTGCAGAGAGCTCAGAAACCCACAGTGGAGGTTGTAACTAATGAAGAAAAAAATAATCAAATAAACATTAGTCCAAATTTTGATCTTTTTATTCTCTTAATTAATCAAAACCCAGAAAAGTGTTTGTGATTAGAAGAATAGAATGCAAAACAGTAAATGGTAAATATTTAACATGGCCAACTTTTTAGACTATGATACACCTTAGGAAATGCATTTGTTCCTGAAGACCATTTATGTTTTTTTATCAGAAAAAAATAACAATATTCTGGCAGAGTTAGGACAAGGCACTTTGCTGAAATCTATTGTCAAGTTTATCCTAATAGAAACACAATTCAGCTCATGTCTACAATGTGAAGGACTACTCACTCAGGTGTTTAAGACCTGGGGTCACTTAGTTTGGCTCTCTAGTGAGGGATTGCTGATTCTTCCATGGATCCCTGCAGCTGAAGAACCAGGTCTAAGCTTTCTGCTCACCTGAGAAACTCCTGGATCACTCTCTCAGCCTCTCCCCTCATTGTTAAGTCCTTCTTCTCTGCCTCCCACTAACCTAGGTTAAACCTGCATTCAAAATTTTTGGAGGAGTCCATGAATAAGAACATGTTTTCTTTCTTACAAGGACCATTCAGTGTCCTGACCTGTCCCTGAAGTCTCAAGATCTCCAAGGCCTGGCCTCTCTGACCTCCCAGGTCCCGGCCAGGTGAGCATTGCTTGGTCTGCTCACACATCCACTTGCTCAGAGCTTGCTCTGGTTCTACCAAGGCCTCTCTGCCTTCTGACTCGGCTGGTGTTTATGTTTCCTAAGTTTCTGAGCCTTGAGATGCCTTTGAAACTGGTCCAGAGGAGGTCTAACGTCTGAGGAGGCAGGCATCTCAAACTCAACTCTTTACATGACCCTAAAGAGTCCCCTCCCCATTTCTCCCCCTAGTTCCATCTGAACACTTTGTCATTCTTGTGGTTTACGACACTTGTGGCGAGCAGAATCCCAGTGAGCCTATAGACCCCCTTCCTCTGTGAGCGTGGTTGAGACCTGTGCATGCATTGAGATGTCAATTCCATGATTGTGTCGCACTATTCTGCAAAAGGGAAGTCATTCTGGTGGGCAGAACCTCTAGGAGCTCTTCAAAAGCAGAGACATTTTTCTGCAGTTGATTGCAGAAAAGAAAGTCACAGATGTTCCAGGTTTGAGAAGAACTCGAGGTACACTGCTGGCTTCAAGACTGCGGCATCATGGGACAAGGACAGAGAGCAGTCTCCAGAAGCTGAGCACTGCCCCCTACTAGTGGCAGCAAGAAAAGAGGCCCCAGGTCCTACAACTCAAGGAAGTGAATCTTGTCAATGACTTGACTAAGACTGGAAGCAATGCTTCTCCAGAGCCCCAGAGGAGAGCCTGGCAGACACCTTGAGCTTGGCTCTCCAAGGCCAGTGCAGAGCCCAGCTGGGTCCACCCAGGCCTCCACCTACAGAGCTATGAAATACTAGGTGCTATTTTAAACTGCTCAGTTTCTGCTAACTTGTTACACAGCAATAGAAAATGAATGCAGCACTAATCAGAAATATTTTACCTGACTGAAGCTTGATGTCTTTCAGGGTTCAGCAAGATAGGGAAAGAGAAGCAGGAAAAAAAAAAAACAAAACCAAAAAACAAAAAACCACCACCACCTCACTTGGAATGTGACTTTGAAGGAAAAAAAAAAGCATCCTTTCTTTTTAATTTTTCTCCTGTATTCCTTCCTTTACTTCATTTGATTTCCTTTTCTTTTTCATTACCCTTTTTCCATTTCCTCTCATCCTGAATTTCTTTTTGCATCTAAATTGAAATCGTGTGTGTGTGTGTGTGTGTGTGTGTGTGTGTGATTGTGTGAGATTGTGTGTGGGAATATGTATGTGTGTGTGAAGGAGAACTGTGGTTGGCTGATTGGGAGTGTCCCCGTCTGAAGCGGTGTCCCCATCTGAAGCGATGTCCCCATCTCCCTACTCTTCAGGCTCCAACCCAGCTTTCCCTTCCCCGAGAAGCCAGAGGGGATGAGCAACCCAGGAACTACTGTGTGCTCCCCACAGTGGGAAGGGGATGATACAGAACGGACACTATTTACTGAGTACCTGTTCTGTATCAGCTATGGTTTGGATGTTTTATATTAATTCATTTACTCCTATTGGGTCCCAGGAGGCTGTACTCCTACTGTCACTATTTTATAGTTTAGAAATGAGGCACAGTCAGCTTAAGCAGTTTTGCTTAACACCCAAGGAGTTTGGCTGCAGAGGGTGCCTGCCTTTTATTTTTATTTTTCTTGTACCAGGGGTTGAACCCAGGGGGGCTTAACCACTGAGCCACATCTCCAGCTATTTTTTGTTTTCTTAGTTAAAGATAGGGTCTCACTAAGTTGCCAGCACAAGTCAGATCACCTGTACTTCTTGGGGGAGGTGAGGCATGGAGTCATCTTAAGTGATATTCTTCTATCAGTAGTATCCTTGAGCAGCTTTTGGAGTTAAATTGAAAGGGGAAGCTCTCAGAAAATGGGTTTTATAGCTCACCCTGACCCTGGTGGTGGCCAGGCTGAGTCGGGAAACAGAAGTGTCAGGTCAGGAAACGGAGGAGAAAGTGCTGAGGTGGTAGCGTCTGAGGGTCATGAAGGTTTGGCCCTGCTTGGGTCTTTCTGAGTTTCTAGAGCAGAATAATCCCCCTGCTGTCCTCAGTCAGCTTTGCCCAGGCAAACACTGTACAGATCTCAGCCCCACCTCCCCAACCCAACAAAAACCCTCCCTCTGGTCCCAGAACAGGTTTCCCATCACTGACTGGGAGACCCCGGAAGACTTCAGATGTGTAGGAAACTCTGGTTAAGAAGCAAAATGACAGGCTTGTGGCTTTCTCCACTAACTCTTCAGCTGCCACCACCTGAGGACTTAGTGGGGTGGGGTGGGGTAGGGTGGGCAGATTTCTTCCTGTTCACCACCACAACAGGTCTGGCCCTGTAAGTCCCCTCCCCAGTGACTGATCAACCACATCAAAATGTCTCTTACAGACCCAAACTCTGTCAGATCCCTGTATATTTAGTTGCAAATCTGATGTGCACAGTGTCTTCACAGAGTCCATATTTGACTGCTTTATGAGATGGGTTTTATTATGGTCTCTCCAATCATCTCCAAAGATTTCCTGATTCATGTTTACAGAGAAGGCTGCAAGGTTTAGTGTTCTTATTTTTTTCAATAGGGGTTTATTTCTGGCTGACATTGCTGGTTGCCTGCTCAGTATCCATCTCACCCTTTTCTTTATTTTTTTAAGCAGTGGGGGGGAATTAATTTTATATTTTCATCTGGCTTTTGTTTTTCTACCACATAATTCTGTATGTGATTCTGGGGATCAAACCCCGGTCCTCACGTATGCCAGGCAAGCACTCTACCACTGAGCCCCCTCTCCAGCCCACCCTTTTCCTTATTAAAGAACTCTAATTCTTCTTACAGTAGAAATATGCCCAGCTAAACATATGCACCCTCCCAGAATCCTTTGCTTGTGTGGATTTTCACGTGACACACTTGTAGCCAATGAAATTCAAAGTGCAGGATTTCCAGGGGAGATTTTTTTTTAAAGATACAGAGAGAGGGATAGAGGGAGAGAGAAAAAGAGAGAGAATCAACTTTATTTAATTTTTTTTTCATCTGAGTCTTGTTTTTCTGACACTTAGTTGTGCATGTTGGGATTTGAACCCAGGTCCTCTCACATGCCAGGCAAGTGCTGTAAACACTGAGCCACTGCTCCAGCCCCTCCAGGGAGATTTTTAAGAGAATATCTTCTCTTTAGACTTTCATCCCTTCCTTTATCTCCTGCTTGAACTTGACCATGATGCCTGAGGAAAGTGGAGTCATGGTATGACCATGAGAGGCTTAAGTGAAGACTTCTCCCTCTCTTGCTCTTCCCCTCTTATAGTCACTCACTGTTTTCCTCTCCACCACGATGTCTTATTTCCAATCTGTATTTTCTGCCCATAAGAAAGCTGCTTATGCTCTGATGAAGCACTCTATTTGCTTCCCCCTCTCATCATGCTCTTCAGAGGATGCTGCTGTTTCTACAGAGTGTTCTGGGACATCTCATTCCCCTAGAGACACCAGCTCTGGGAACTTCATCTGGAAGTGAGGGGGTGAAATCATTACGGAGACCCCAAAATGAACCCTCATAGCAATTCTCTGATCTCACGGAATGATGCGTTCTTACTAAGGGAGGAGAATTATAAATGCCAAAAACTCTTAGCTTAAAACAAAAAAATTTAAAGAGAAGCAGAAGAGAGAAAAAGGAAAGCCAATTAAGGAAATAAATGGAGTACAACAAAGCAGAGAGAAGGGAATCAAGACGAAAAACAGCCAGAAGCATCAGAAACAGCAGAGGGTGAAGCTTGTGAAGGGTGCCAGGGGCTGACCCAGAAATGCAAAAACAAGTCCCAGGCAGAAGAAAACTGGATCGCTCTGTCAGCTTAGGGACAGTCACAACTGACCTTGGAGATGTGCTCAAACGTTACTGTGCCACACTAGAAAATCATGAACCACCTGAGGCTTGCAGGGGCAAGCCTTTTTTAGAGAAGGCAAGCTAGGGGAAGACTCTGCAGAAGCTTTGGGGCTTCCTAGATTGACGCAGAGCTCATCAGAGGCATGGCCATCGCTCAACCAGCAGGCCCTGGAGTCTGAATCACAGCAGAAGCCAAACCACATTACAGAAGAGCATCTGTGCCCAGAAAGTGGTGTCAATATAAGCAGGACAAAACCATCACACGAGTCTAACTTTGTCCCGTTAAATGTTAAATGATTAACATTAAATAAAAGTGATCAAGTGGTCTGATAGTAAAAGGGGAAAGAGATAAGCATACAAAAATGTTGTCAAATCAATTCTACATTTTATCTTGGAGGTTGTACAACAGCAAGCCTCGGAAACAATGCCTGGATAAGAGCTTGGTAGTCTTCCGGTTCTGAGCACCATTGTATGGAGTCAAGAGGATGTGAATATTGACCATCAGGGCTTTTTAAACATGGAAATGGGAATATTTTATTTTTCTTCCCCCTTTTTCTTGACCTAGAAAGATTGAAGGGAATTCTTTCTTCCTACCACCTTTTATTTGGGTCTGAAAAATTAAGCTTGGGCTCTGGGCCTGGAAACTTGAAAAAGTCTATGGGGAATGGGAAAAGGAAGTGTAGAGTTTGAGGGGTGAGGAGGAATGTGACCCAAAGGATTAGGAGGTAGGAATGGACTTTCTGCACACTAGAAAAATATTTCCTTTACTTGGAGATGGCAGGAAGATTATGCATCCTGAGACCATTAAGTCTCATACTTCTGGGGCTGGAGCGGTGGCTCAGCGGTTTCGGCGCTTGCCTGGCAAGCACAAGGACCCGGGTTCAAACCCCAGCACCATGTACACAACTAAGTGTTAGAGCAACTAAAGCCATGTGAAAAACTAAATAAAGTTATTTCTCCCTTTCTCTGTCTCTCTCACTGTCCCTCTCTCTTAAAAAAAAAAAAAAAGAATCTCATACTCCTTGGAGGCAGAGACAGATAAGGTAGCTGGTTTCATGGCAATGGCAGGAAAATGGGGGACTGGGACTGGAGCTTTTTGTGTCCATTGAGCTTCTTGTTGTCCTAATGAGAAGGAGGGAGCCTGAGGATGAGAAAAGACCCTGCACAAAGACAGCAGATGTGTTAATAGTAAATCTCCTGGATTCATGGTACCTGACCAGGGACACATTGCACCAGCCCCTCCACTTTGGAGTTAAGACCTTGAAACTATGATTTGACCATAGAGTAAAGTAGGTCTCAAGAATGGCTGACCAGGGGCTGGAGCAGTTGCTCAGTGGTTAGAGTGCTTACCTGGCATGTGAGAGAACCTGGGTTCAAATCCCAGCATCGCATATACAACTGAGTGTTGGAGAAAAAAAGGCCAGATGAAAAAATAAATAAAATAAATTGTTCTCTCCCAATCTCTCTCTTAAAAAAAAAAAAAAAAAGAATGGCTTACCCAGCTGGGTTGCAAGTTGAGGATATATATGTGTGTGTGTGTGTGTGTGTGTGTGTGTGTGTGTGTGTGTGTGTATGTATACATATATATGACTCTCAGTTGTAAAGCACTCCTGGATTCAATCTCCAGCACACTCCCACACCCAAATAAAGACTAACCAAGGTTAAATTACACACCAGTTAAAGTGCATGGCATGCTGGAGTCAAAAATTTATAGAAAATAAGAGATGTACAGTATTTCAAATTCAAGAGTTTTAAAACTTCATATATGTATGTCAATAACTTTCAGTGTAGAGCTATGCTTATATAAATGCAATGCTTATTAGTGACAAAAATTAAAGGATAATTTAAAGGATCTGCAAACTAATAAGAAAGTTCAAGCAAGATTGTGGGATACAAGGTGAATACAGAAAAATCATTTGGGCTCTAGATATCTACAACAAACAATTATGAAATATTACTTTAAAAAGGATTATACTTACAATGAGAACAAAATCTCCAAAGTGTATAGGAAATAAAATAATAGGCATGTGAGGCTTTTTTGGAGAAGGTTATTTAATGAAAACAAAACCAAAAAAAAAATGGTGAAACAACTTCAACTTTGGATGAGAATCCTCAAGATTTCTAAAGATGTCAATTCTGTCAAAATTATCAAATGTGATATCATTTTCATCAAAAGTCCAATAGAGGGGCCGGAGCAGTGGCTGTGCGGTTGGAGAACTTGCCTGGCATGTGTGAGGACCTGGGTTGAACACAGTGAAGTGTTGGAGCAACGAAACCCACATGATAAACTAAATAAAATTGATTCTCTCTTTCTCTTTCTCTCTCTCTTAAAAAAAAAGTCTCCTTATACACATTTTATATTGTCTTGTTAAAATCTTGTAAGGTTGCTCAAAAATAAAAAAATTAAAAAAAATACAAAGGAAAAAAAAAGTCTGATAGAGTTTTTCAAGGAACTTAAATTTTTTTTTAATTAAAATTGAGAATCATACCTAGAATAACCAAGAAGAAACTGGAGCAGAATTTAGATGGGGTCTACTTTACCAAATATCAACAGTTAGTTATTAAGATAATGCAATGTTTTTACAGGAATCAAAAAAACTGGTGAAAGAGAACACAGAAAGTTCAGAAATCAACTCCTCATTTGCATACTGATTAGAAGATGAAGCATGAAAGATGAGTGGAAAAAAGGTGGATTTTGATTGATGGTGCTGGATTACTGGCTGTTCATCTGGGGAAAATTAAATTATATCCTTGTTTCATAGCCTCACCAGATGGAAATTAAAGACAGTTAGACACCTGAAAGTAAGAAACTAATTTTACAAGTTTAAAAGTAAATACAGAAATATAGGATATCTTTATGATCTTAGAGTGGAGTTTCCTTATCAAGACAAAAAAAAGCACAAACCATAAAAGTACAGTTTCCTGGTGTAAAAATGTGTACGCTAAAAGAAAACATAAACAAAGTGAAAAGATATGAATTCCAGAGTGCTCTATGCCTTAAAACAGCATGTTCTATTGCCAAGTGATAAGTTTAGGTATCAAATCAACCCAAGAATTAGTTTGACTATTTATTAACTTGTGACTCCTTGAACTTTTTGAGTAGGTTAAAAATCCTGGCATGAAAGACTGTAAAAATGATTCAACGAGAGATCTTATGCTCAGATTTTGGTGCATGGTCAGTGCTTTTCCCAGATGGCTTTGCAGCAGTGATGGTAGGCCAACTTTTTATTTATTTATTTTTTATTATTTCTTTTTTAGATGTACATGACATTAAAATATATAATGACATAATTATAGAATCATGGAGTACAGTTTTTTCCCAAGTCAGTCCTCAGTATTTCCTTTTCCTCTCCCACCCTCCCTCCCCCTTTTCTTTTTAGTTATACATGACAATAGAGTGTACAATGATGTAATTATAAAAGCATCAAGTATACGAGTATACTTAATTTCCCAGTCCCCAGAACAGCCCCTTCCCCTCCCTTCCTCTCACACCCTGTTCTTTCTAGATATGAATGATAATAGAACAATTATAAAACTATGGAGTATAATTAATTTTAAACTTCATGATGCAGTTCAACCTGAGCAGGTGCTGGTGAACTTCATATCTTCATTGTGAACCAAACAAATACAGCTAAGCTATTTTGCAGATTTTAGTCCTATAATTTAACCTCCATATACCAGTGATTCAGAAATGTTCAGACAATTCTTGTGTTGCCCTTAATCCTTTTAATTTGGGAGGAGGGGTCCTCTTTGTCTACAATTTTCTATTTCTCTCATGAGATTATTTCCAATATTATTATCTATGCCAAGTTTTATTTAGTTTTATTTGACTTTTATGGACCCAGGCGATAATTGTTAACCATCTTTCCACTCCACAGCATGATTTATCATAATATGAGTCATAGACTGTTGTTTGGAATAGGAAGCTACTACCAAAGTAGTCCAGCCTACAGATACTAGATTGTCTGTGAAACTTCCTAGCTTGATTCCTGGGACAGAACTGGTGCTTAATAAATTTGTGTGGAATCTAAATCAGCATGGTGTTAAAGATTCTATTAAAAATTTTATCAGTAATTCAATATATAAATCACAGAGAAAATAATATAATAAATACCCTTATGTCCTTTATCCATATTAAACTCTTACCAAGGTGTACCATGTTTTCTTCTTAAAATGCCATTTTAATAAATAAATTTAGCAAAGTAACAGAGTACAAGGTCAACATACAAAAATCAATAGCTTTTTTATACTTCAATAATGAATCAACTGAGAAAAAATCAAGGAAACTCTTCCAATCACAGTAACCTCAAAAATATTTATGAATAAATCTAGCTAAGGAGATGAAACACTTCTACAAATGCAAATTATAAAGCACCAAAGAAAAAATTTAGGAAGAGCTTACAAGATGGAAAGACCTACCATGTTCATGAATAGGTAGAATTAATATGGTCACAATGGCCATATTACCAAAAGCAGTTTACAGATACAATTTAATCCCCATCAAAATACCAATGACATTTTTTATAGAACTAGAAAAAACTAGACCTAAGGTTTTTCTGGAAGAATAAAAGTCCCAGAATAGCCAAAGTAATCCTGAGCAGCAAGACGGAGTCACAGTACTTGACCTCAAATTGTACTACAGAGTTATAGTAACAAAGCAGCATGGTATTGGCATGAAAACAGAAATGGAGACCAGTGGATTGGACTAGAAGACAAAGAGACAAATCCACATAAGTAGGTCATCTGATTCTTGACAAAGGTGCCCAAAGCATACATTGGAGGAAAGATAGCCTTCTTAACAAATGGTGCTGAAACAACTGTATATCCATATGTACGAGGATGTAATTAGATGCCTTCCTCTTACCCTGCATGAAGATCAACTCAATGCAGATCAAAGACTTAGGAAACAGTGAAACTGCTAGAAGAAAATATAAGGATAACAATACTGCAGCTCATCAGTGCAGGCACCAACTACCTTAATAAGACTCCTAAATCTCAATAAATAAAACCAAGAATCAATAGGTTGATAAAACCTCCTGAATAGCAAAGGAAACAACTAAGAACATGAAAAGAAAGCCTAAAGAATGAGGGATTAATATCCAGAATATATAAAGAACTCAAAAAACTTAACACCAAAAAACCCACAAATAACTCAACAAGCAGATGGAAGATGATAAACATTTCCCTTAAGCACAATTACAACTGTCCAACAAATATAGGAAGAAATGTTGGACATCCTTAGCAATCAGGAAGATACAAATCAAAACTATACTGTGATTTAATCTCACCCTAGTTGGCAATCATCAAAAATACCCAGTAATGAAAATTGCTGGTGTGGATATGGGGGAAATGTGAACATAATTGTTTGTGGGACTGCAAATTGCTACAACCACTCTGGAAAGAAGTATGGAGAGTTCTCAAAAAACCATACATACACAATGGAGTCCTACTCACTCATAAAAAAGAGTGAAATAATGTCATTTGCTGGTAAATGGATGAAACTAGAGAACCTCAAGTTCAGTGAAATAAGCCCGACTTAGAAATTCAAGGGCTGAATGCTTTCTCTCATACACAGAAGCTAAAGAGAAAAAAAAAAGAAATTTAAAAAAGATGATCTTTTGAAAATAGAAGGGAAATTAGTAGAGTAGAAGTAGGGGATCAAGGGGGTGGGGAGGGACAGGGGAAGAACTGGGGAATGAGGTTGACCAAATTATACTAGGTGCACATATGAATATATCACAATGCATTCCAATTTTATGTATAACTATAATGCACCAAAATTAAAAAAAATAAATAGAAGGAAGACCAAAATAGAGGAAGGAGATGGGGGAGGAAGGAGGGGAGGTTAAAAGAGTAGTACTAGGAATTGACATGGAGGCAACTGTTACGAATATATCAAAATGAACACTATTGCGTTGTCAGTATAATGCACTAAAAATGAAAAACTAAAACAATGACCTGACATTTATTTCAAATCAAATTTTAGAAAAGAGTTGGAGAAAAGCATGATCTGGCTTTATTTCATTCACATCACTTCTCGTCTTGACATGTCCCCGTGGGTTGTCTTTCCCACGAGACCACACAAACATCTTGGATGAAATTCTGGGAAAGGTGAGGGAGGCCCCTTCTTCACACTTCATTGGGTGCAGAGATGAAAGCTGATGGGGAGGCATCTGGGAGTGGTTTTAGAGAACGTGTAAACCATAGGTGAAAAGTTTCCATTACACACTCCACTTTCATTAAAAATGATGAATGTGTTAGGCATGGCAGCACACACATCTAATCCCAGCGACTCGGGAGGGTGAGGCAGGAGGATTGCAAGTTTGAGGCCAGCTTGAGCAACTCAACAAGGCCCTAAGAAAGTTAGTAAGACCCTGTCTCAAAAAAAAGAAAATGCTGGGGATGTGGCTCAGTGGTAGACCATCCCTGGGTTCAATCCTCCCACACTCACGGCCCTCCCCCACCCCCCAAAAAAAAGAAAGAAAAGAAAAAGGAAGCCATACAAACTATGCCTAAGTGAGCCTGGAAGTCTTTTATTAAAAAGTTGAAATAAAATTTTTTGTATCATAAAATTAGTCATTAACCATTTTCAAGTGCACAGTTTAGTGGCATTTACTACATTCATGACATTTTGGAAGTCTTTTTTTTCTAGTTGCAAGATGTTTTTGTCATACCAAAAGGAATATTCATGAAGCAATCTCCTTCCCTTTCCCCATCCAGTTCCTGAAAAACCCAGGTGTCTTTCTATCGATATGCATGTACCTTCATCTGGATGTTCAATAGAAATATAATCATGCAACATGCAACCTTTGTGTCTGGCTTCTTTAACCCAGAATAAAGTTTTAAATGTTCATCCACATTTCTGCACAAATCACTACTTCCTTCCTTTCTGTAGCTGCATAATATTCCATTGTGTGGACATACTATTTTGCTTATCTTTTCTTCAGTTGATAAACATCAGTCACTGTGGAGCTATTATGTGTAGTGCTGTTATGAACATGTTGCATACAAACATGTTTGAATGTCTATTTAAAGTTCTTTGGAGAATACACTAGGAATAGAATTGCTGGGTCGCATGGAAATTCTGCTTACTTTGTTGAGCAACTGTGAAACTGTCTTCTATGCAGCTGTATCATTTTACACAAAACATTGTGCATCTTATGTTCCACAGCAATGTGCAAGGATTCTAATTTCTTCCACTCCTGCCAACACAACTAATATTTCTTTTTTTTAACTTTAGCTATCCTTGTGGGTATGAAATGGCTTTTTGTTGTGGTTTTGATTTAAGTTTCCATAATGACTAATGATGTTGGACCTTTCTTCAGGTGCTTGCGGGCCATTTGCAAATCTTCTTTAGGGAAGAGTTTATTCAACTGCTCTTCTCGTTTTTCATCAAGTCCCTGACTTGGTGTGAAAGCGTGAACTTGAGTCCTGGGCTGGGAGCCTGGTAGTCAGTCAACTGAGTGCCAAAAATTGCAAGAGAAGGAACTTTCTCTCTGTCACTGTTTTCCTGCGCTGTCTTTCTGAATGGGGACTTAAAAGACCCTGGCCAGTGAGAAAGTTGGTCTATTAGCATGTGTTAAATCCAGATAAGATGTAATGCTTTACAACATAATCCTTTTTTAGAGATATTGTGAGAAGGGGAAGGGAGGGATAAGGGTGGGTAATTGCGGGGGGCACACCTGGGGGTAATTGTAATATCCAGAATCTATACTCATTTTATATTATTTTGTTAAAAACTTATATGGTTGTTCAAAAAAAAAAAAAGAAAAAAGAAAAGAAAAGAAAGAAAGTTAGTCAACGCCCCAGGGAATCGTTTGTCTTGTTAAGGGTGTTACACTTCACAGAGGTGCCCAAGTCCCTCCCTCCCTTAACTCATCTGCCAGTCTAACATGACAACAGGAGGAGCCCAATATATAGTTCGATTTAGAAACAATACTAAAGTTTAGAGCAATATATTCTTGGATACGAACCTTAATCCTGGCTTCATTTTTTATTCTTACCTGTATTTCCTTTTTATTTCTAATTCTCAATTTAAAAATTTTTTTATATAGCATAAATTTTGTACAAGCTGCCACTAGTTTGATTTTTTTATAAATTGAGAGTGTAAGTAAATAAAAGCCCTGCATCACTTATGTTTTATAGACCTCTTTAAAAAATAAAACCAAATTTTGCTGCTCTTCCAAGCACATGTTGACAATTGAACAATTGCCTAATTTTTCACTGTGTGGATTTATCACTATTTATTACTTATTTGGCATCATTTAGATGGTTTGCGTTTTCACTATTTTATTAATGCACCTGCTCCAAAGCTCCTCACACTACAACTCTGTCCTCATCTTCTTGATTGTGCTCAGATGTCAGGGCAATGGTGCTTTTATAAAACCCCTGGAATGTTCGAATGGAGGCGGAAAGGCAGAGGCAGGAGAAGGCCTCTCCCCTGTGGGCATCAGGCCCTGAAGAAGAAAGTTCAGAGGAACGGGGGTTTCCTTAGGGAAATGGAGGGGAAGCAGCTGGAGTCCACTTCCAGGTTATTCAAACTAAGAGGCCAAAAGGGGTGACACACCTGGGGCCAGCCAGGAGTGTGTCTTCCCTCTCTAGAGACCAGGAGAGGCCTAGCTGTTTTTCAGCTTTTTGTTGAAAGCTTCAAAGTTGATCAGCAGCCTTGGGCCAAAAAGACGGGGCTGAGAGAGAGAGAGAGAGAGAGAAGGACAGGAGCCAGCAGCTTGGAAGAGAGGTCATGAGCAAAAAATAAATAAATAAATAAATAAATAAATAAATAAAAGAAGAAGAAGAAGAAGAAGCAGCATCCTTTTCACTGAGAATGTCTAGGAGATAGCAAAGCACAAATGCGATAGCTTGGCTGCTGGAATGTCAAGCTTATTCTCAAGGAAAGAGAGGAGGTGTCACCCCAACCCAGCGTGGGACAGTGAAGTGGGTGCTGTGAGAACTTCAAAGAACACAGCATCCCTTGGGGTCTCTGTGGCCTGTGGCCAAGGCAGGACATGAGAAGAGGCCATGGCTCTGTGGTGTCACCACAGACAAAGCTGGGGGCCTGCGATGCACCTCGGCAGGTGCAGTGGCTTGGGGGTAGGAGGGTGTAGTCCGGCTTGCGGGGAGGAGGGCGTAAGTGCTGCAAAACTGCTGCTGGGCTCTCATGGGGAAGAAATCTTCTTCTGGGGCTTCCCGGAATTAGGTGGCTGGAGAAGCAGGCTGAGGACGTGAGTGAGGGAGACAGAAGCCAGTGTAACACAGGGCACTCATACCCAGAGCTGCAGGGCAGGGACAGCAGGCCCTGGAAGGCCTTGCTCATGCCTGTGTGGTGCGTGATCACAGCTGGGGGTGGGGACAGGGACCTGCTGAGTCACTTGTCAGAAGCCCCTCCTGAGCGACCAGAATTGGAAGCATTCTTAGAAAGGTCACCTCTTTTCTCACTTTGAGGTGGATATGAGTCTTTCCTACCTGTTTCCCCTGCTCCCCACCCTGAGCACGCTGATATTGGATGCTCAGCCCTGAAGTAGAGCGAGCCTTGTGAAAACCCCCAGCCCCGCTCCAAGTCAAACCAGAGCTTGGTTGGTGGGGGCGAGGTGGAAGGAGGGTCTGGTCTGAGGGTGGCCTGTCCCTCAGTCTGCATGCATGCAAAGGGAAGTGTGAGCCACTGGGGCGGAAGGAAGGGGTAAAGAGTGAATAAAGCATACAACCTCTGAGTGTCTGGGTTGATCCCCCCAAAGCCTAAGAGAGCCCAGACCCGGATGTGGCAGCTTCCTGTTTGTCATCTCACACAACCCTACAAAGAACAGCAGCATTTTCAGCCAGATCAAGATTACCACGCCTGTTTACTTGAATTTATGAATTAATTTGGGGGAGAATTGCCATTTTTTAAAACATCGAGTGTTCCTACCTATAGCATTTAGCAATATTTTAGTTTAAAGTAAGAGAAACCTGAATTATAATAGTGCAAACCATAAGGGTTTATATTACCCATGACAAGCAGCCGGGAGGAAAGAAGTCCTGCAGTGACTGTGTGATGTTTCCCATCAGCGTCTTGGATTTCTATTTGTACATGTTCTTTCCATCCCTATGTTGATTGGATCCTTGTCACAAGGTGGCTGCAGTTATTCCAGACATTACATCTGATTTCTACCAAGATAAAGGAAGATGGGAGGTTCTGCCTCATTTGGAAAGAAAAACAAAGAAACAAAATAACAACAAAATAGAAACTATCTCAGACTTCGGCTTACCTCTAAGTAGTCAGAACTTTGTCAAAAGCTATGCATATCTAGATGAAAATTTTACAAAATATATTCATGCTCCTCTCTCCCCAAATTTTGAATTTTGTTAGCAAAAAAGCAGATAGCAAATAGATTTTATATGATTTGTAGATCTGCTACATTATTCATCAATATTATATATCTTTTCAATTTAGTCAGCCTTCTTTTATGCTTTTGTAAGATTATATTGTTTTAATCTGTACATGTTTTACATATTTTTGGTGGTTTTGCTCCTAGGAACAAAAAAAAAAATTTTTTTTTTTACATTGGGGACTGAACTCGGGGATATTTTACCACTGAGCTACATCTGTAGTCCTTTTTTACTTTTATTTTTTATTTTGGGACAAGGTCTCCCTAAGTTGCTGAGGCTGGCCTTGAACTTGTCATCCTCCTGCCTCCAGTCACCAGGATTACAGGCATGTACTACTGTGCCCAGCATAACCCTGTAATTTTATCACTATTTTGTTATATTTAAAAATGCATATCTGGGGTTGGGGATTTAGCTCAGTGGCAGACTGCTTGCCTAGCATGCGCAAGGCCCAGCGTTCGGTCCTCAGCCCTGAAAAAAAAATACATATCTTAGTTGGCTATCATAGAGAAATTGATTCTTGTATATTGGTCTTATATAATGTAGTTAGTTGTAATAGTTTGTATGTTCTTTTGGATCACCTGTGTATAGGCAACAGATCATCTGTGAAAAGTCACTATTTCATTTTTGTTCATATTTCCATTGCATTTCTTTTAAAAGTTACTCTCTTTTCTTACTGATAGATCAGGTCTTAAGTGTCCCGTTGCTTAAAAGCGGTGCTGGAGTGGTAAAGTTTCTAAGATCAGGCCATTCGCTTTGTTGTTGTTGTTAGTTGTGGTTGTGGTCCATGCAAGAGGGGTGGTTTGTATTAGGGTAGCGGCAAGTGGAGACAAAAAGAAGTGGCCGTATTACCAAGATATTTAGGAAACAGAAACATAGGGACTTGGTAATTGCATTTGTGGGGTAATAAAAAAGAAGACATTAATTTAAAAATGAAATTTAATTTGAGCATAATTTTAGGATTATGGAAAAATTGCAAGAATAATACAATGAATTTCTGTATGCCCTTTGGCAAGATTCCAGATGTCAATATTCTCTCTCCCTCCTCCCCTTACATTCCTCCTCTTTCCCTTCCTGCTCTTTTCCTCTCTCCTTCTTTCTTTCCTATGCTCTCTTCCATTACATTTGCAGATATATTACATGCCTAAATTCTTTAAAATGTTTTTCCTAAAACAAGGAATTCTCTTTCATCACCTGGTACGATTATTAAAACCAGAAATCAACATTATAATAATGCTATTAGATAAGCTACAGGTGACTTCTTCGTATTTCCCCAATTATTCCAATAATATTCCCTTTCGCAGAAGAAAACTCAGGATCACCGCCCTGTATTTCATTGTCTATTTCCCTTTATTTTCCTGTAAGCTGCAACTGTTCTGAGTCTTCCTTTGCGTTTCATGGCCTGGATTGTTTTAGGGAGTGCAGGCCAGTTCTTTTGTAGAACAGCCGGCCCTCAGTCTGAGTTTGTCTGATGACGCCTCAGGACCAGGGTCGGAGGATGGACTCTTGCAGGATCCTCTGAAAGGGACGCTGAGCCCTCTGTGTATCACATCGGGGTGGTGTGAGTGCCCCACTATCTTTGATTCCTTGGTTAAACTTATACATGCTAGGCTTCTCCAGTTACTCCTTTACCTTTTGTAATTAGCTAAGTATCTAGTGGAGAGAAACCTTGCAACTGTATGATAAGCTGTTACTCCTCGAACATTCTCCTACTAGTGGCAAGGATTCTTGCCTACAAGAATTACTGCTAATATGGCTAAAAATTGGTGATTTTCTAATTGTCATTCCTTCTACACTTCTTAGTTGACTTTGTTCTGTAAAAGAAATTCCTTCTCTCTAAATTACTTATACATTATCCTATTTATTTTAGTGTAGACTTAGGAATTCTTACTTTACTAGCTCATAATCCTTTATGGTCATTCATTTGGATGCTCAAAGTGTCCCATATTTGAGGCAGTCATCAATTTTAGTATCCAGGTGCTCTATTAGACAACAGATGGGGTGGGGGCTGCACTGAACTGAAATGTAAGACCAAGGAGGAGGAGAAAGTGCTTTTCATTGGTGCTTTGTTTCCCATCCTTTGATTACTTGTGAGCTATATTTTAATTTACATATACCATAAATTATGTAAATTAAAATGCCTCTCACTGATGCTTTGCTTTCCAAATTTTGATTACTTGTGAACTATATTTTAATTTACATATACTGTACATTATGTAAATTACACTCTTTACCTATTATTTATAAGAATGCTTTATTGTTTAAAGATATTGACTCTTTTCTGGCATAAACATTACGCGTGGCTTCTTGAGAGGATACAATGGATCAGAAGCTTTTCCAACAGTATCTTATTTATTTTGCAACCTTCACAGCAATCCTCTGACATAGCACTGCTATTATTTTCAACTTATAGGGGATAAGACATGAGAGCTATGAAATATTGCCCCAGGTCATGGGCCAGCAAGCAAGAAGAGACAGCATTGAAATCTGCATCTATGTAGTACCAGCCTTGTATTCTTCATGTGCAATTCAGTGTGCTGGGAAAATGTCTTAATTTATTACAAGAATCCTGGGAAAATTAATAGGATCCCCAGAGCTCTTTAAAGTTGTAATCACAAGGCCAATTGCTGTAATTGCATCTTAAATTCGGACTTGTACCCGGCACAGTAGCTGGAGTTTTGCCATCACACCTAGGACAGGATGGCTGTCCACATTTGCCCCTCACATTTGGAACTCTGAAAATTAAATAAGTAAAGGACATGAGTGCTCAGATTAAGGCTAGCTGGGATACAGTGTCATCCCATAGTGCTGATAAAGTTTACACAGCAGTCCTTTTATCCGTGGCTTTGCTTCATGTGGTTACAAGTTGCCCACAGTCAACCACGGGCTGAAAATATTAGACAGAAAATTCCATTAATAATTTATAAGTTTTAAATAACTTTCGTTATAGAATATTGTTATAATGGTTCTATTTGATTACTCTTGTTAATCTCTTACTTGCTTGCATTTATAAATTAAGCTTTAGTGTACACATGCACAGGGGAAGACAGTGTATAGGGGGTCTTGTGGCTGCAGGCTTCTCCAGGATGTCTTGGACCACATCATGCTGTGGATGGAGAACTATCAGGCGCTTGGTGAAGAGGACACTGTGTGGCTAGTCCAGGGGTTGGGCGAGGATTATCTTTTTCCTGTCCTGGGTCAGGAGAGTTATCTGTAAATACATACCCACCACATGAACCAAGTAATTCAGACTTCTGGGATGGTGCCAGGGATCTAAGGAATGACTATTTCTCAAATTAACAAGAGAATCATAAACTCCCCAACCCCAAGAGAACACCTGACATGAAAAGCTGCTTTAAAAACCCTCTGCTTTCCCTGATGGGCAGAATCAGCCTCTGGGACAGGACTCCTCTAGGCTTCTCCTTTGCCAGCAAAGAAATAAGCTTCTTTTTCCTTCTTCTCAAAACGGTGTCCTCGTCCTCCTTATTGAACTGGCATCAGGGACGGGGAGCAAGCTTTCGGTAACAGGGCCATGAACAAGCTGGAAGCAACCTGGAAGGGTCTCTAGCACGAACCCTGTGAGCCAGCACAGCCTTCTTACCTGGGGAATACCAAGTTCTACAAAACGACCTCCGAGGCCCCTTGCGGCCTAATTCACCTGCTCTTCATAATAGGCACCTCTTCTTTCCCCTCATTTTGATATTTTTGTTTGTTTCTCATCTGTACCCCACCTCCCTTTCCCCTTCCTTCCCAAACTTCTCTTTTCTCATCTGATGTGCATTAGGCCAGCCAGAAGCCTTCTTTGGTGTGTGTGTGTGGTTGTCTGGCTCTGTTACCCCCTGACCACAATAGTCACATGCTAGTGACCTGGGGGCCACCCAGGAGCCAGGTTTACGCACTGGGGGGAAAGGGAAGGCAGAGATCTGCGACTATGAATTCCACCTTTTTAGTTCCAGGGTCCGCTGACGTCTGCACGGCGCCATCTAGTGTGCACACTGCGTTATTTCACCGTCTAGACCCGGCAGCGCTGGGAATTTTTTGTTTTTTCCACGTGAGGGAGCTCTTCAGGTAAAATAAAATTATTAGTACAAGCTATTATTTTATTTTCAAATAATAGTAGCTTTACTGAGTTTCAAGAAAATGCACACTCTTAAAACTTAGATTATCCAATTGATTGAATGGAAGATCTATAAAAATATGGAAGGAGACAGTTACTGAAATAGCAATAAGCATATTTGATACTGGAACCCAGAGGAAACATCTAATCATTTATTCCTCATGCTCACATAGTCCTTTAGAGATGGCCAAGAGTGTGCATATATTTTATTTAATTTTAGTTCCAAAATACCTGAAGAGAGCTAGCTGCAATCCCTGATCTTTCTGGGAAGCTCCACATGGCCAGCTCAACTCCCCGTGCATGTTCAATCAACAGACTTAACACAAGTGACTGTGAAAAACAGGAATTTTGATCCATCACCTCCCAAACCTGTTCTGCCTTCTCCTCTCTTCCTTTGACTCCTCCACCCACCTCGTTCCATATCCCAAAGCTGGACTCTTTCTTGACCTCTCTCATTCACAGTTTTACCACAAATTCACTGCTGCCTGTTTACACACAGGGCAACTGAAGCTTAAGAATTAAAGCGACTCCCCCAATTCAAATACAGACAAAACCAGAGGCAGACTGGGAGCTTGTTCAGTGCAACATTGACTGAATCCTTGTGTTCCAGACACTGTGCCAGGTTTGGAAGCCATGGAGAAGATCTCGCCTATCTCCTAACTCAGCCTCTCTGAGGTGTAGAATTTCCTGTCTGCTCCAGCTGGTGAGAAACAGGCAGGACTGTGTGTGAGCCCAGGGCATGTCTCTGCAGGTCAGCTAGTGGCAGGGTGGAGAGGACGGTCTGCCTGGTGGGCCTGTCCCAGTTGCACAGGAAAGAGGAACTGCCCTTGCAGAGCACTGGGCCCTCTGTCATTCCTAGTACCTTTTCTACACTGAGAAGCTGGAAAGGCCACACACAAGCCACCTGGGGCATTGTGAGCAATCTTAAGAGGTTGTCATGGGAAATCATACTGGTCCACCACTACTTCTATACTTGAGACCCATGATGAGGAAGGGCATTGAGCAGTGGGGAAGGGACAGGCCAATCTGTTTTGCCTTGACAGAAAAGGATGCATGGAGTAAGGAGTCACAATCAGGGTGATTTAATGTACATGAAATTTTTCTTCCCCAGATGGCTACCCCTCTAAATCCCAGTGGCTGCTGTGTGTGATAGAGGGTAGCAGAAAATTAAAGAGCTGTGTCACTATCTCTTCCTTTTAGCCTTTTCCCAAGCTTTCAAAATAATATTTCAGATTCTCACCTTGGCCATTTTCTCTATCCAATGCTTTGCTTCATAATTAGCTGGAGAAGTTTTGCTTTGTTTTTTTCTCTTTAGTATTTTGCTTATCCTGTTGTTTATTGAGTCCCAGGGAATTTATGCCCTATAAATAAATAAAACTATTATTATTATGTAGCTCTATTCAGAGCATTAGTTGAAGGAGAGAAGTGACATTTTTCTTTATTTGCTTTAGAAATATGCTGCAGTCCTAACAGCTCTCCTTCTGCCTTGGATTAATGGCATAATTATTCACACTGGGCAACAGAGATGGAATGAGTTTGAACTTGGCATGAATTAATACACCAAAATATGCCTCCTGTTCTCTCTTATTGTCTAATTAATTCTGAATTATGAAATTTCTTTTGAGCTACCCCAAAAGCATGGTCACTGGATTTCACTGCAATTATTCTTTCTCTGCAATAAAAAATCAAGTGATTTGATGGTTATAGACTAGTTGAAAACAAGCTGTACATTTGAGCATCCTGGAAGGGAAGCAGCAGACATCATAAGAGATCTTTCTAGATATTTTACAGTGAAAAGCTTGTGCATGCTGTATGTGTGAAAGCTCCCAAAGGTGCCTGAACTTTGCATGGACCCACTTTACCATTAGGGAAAAGGTGTGGGGTGGGTAGGAGAATTACTCCTAGTAATTAATTACTCCTAGTCTCTCCAAGCCCTGTGCCTTGCTGTCTGAGGATTTCACTATTAGGGCCATGCCCAAGGGTTAGAACAGCATTTTCATAGAGTCCCCATAAATACCAATGAGTGGTCCATGGAGAATAGCATCCTTTACCTACCACCAGTGTTGGGTGGGAAGAACTTGCCATTGCATGGCCAACTCTGCTGCCACCCTTAGCAGCTGTCCTTCGAGGAAAGAGGAGTTACTAATGTGGATTACTGGAATCTATGACCAGTTGTGGCATGAGGAGCTCAAACAGCCCAGCTCTCTTGCATTCTTCCACTCTGTGAGGATGTTTAGTGGCCTCAAGACCTGGCCTTCCTCTTCAATTACCTTTTTCCTGCAGTTTTCTAAAGAGGATAAGATCACATTAATTGGATTTCAGACTTGGATAAAAAAGTATGAGCTGTAGGGTCTCAGTCAACTATTATTATAACTTTGACCTGGAGTACTGGGTACTCAAACAACATTGGTGGAGTGATATTTTAATTTTATTTGTTAGTCCTTGTTGCTGCTAAGACCATCAGGAAATGAGAGGGAAGAGAATAATTGACGTGGCAGGATTTTAATATCTCTCTTTTATTTCTGGCAATGAAAGGATCTAATACTAATAGTGTATCTAAAATACAGCAGCATCCACCACTCATCTGAGCATCAGTTTATCATATTCCCTTAAAATGAAGGCCTTCGACTGGGTTCTTTCTATTAACACATAAACATGGTAAATTACCTCTCACTTAGAAGACAGAACAGAATTTCTTAAACCTCAACTTACTTCACTCCCTTCATCATTCCGTTTCCCTGTGCGGAACAGAAACATTGTCTGCACTTTTTGTCTTCGTGTTCTCGCCACATGGCCATCATAACTCTCAATGTTTTCCCACCAACTCCCTGAAATCACCTTGGTTCAAGTCATCAGTAGCCTCCTCTTGGTTAAATTTATTATCATTTCTGCCTATTTCTTTCCTGTGCCCTCTGCTGTCTTTGATACCCAGTTCCTCGGATGGCTTCTGCCTCTGTTTCATGTGGGTACCTAATCAAAGGTCACCTCTCGATGGGGACTTTTGGTCTCACAATCTGATCTAAACAGCCACTTCACCTCACTTGTGCCTTCCAGGGCAGCTTTTCCCTGAGGGCTGGTCTCATTCTTCCAATCCCAATCCCACAGGGCCTTCAGTAAGGAGGGTGCACAAGGATGTGTCCCCACTTCCCTTGCTTCAGGATGGTGTGATCCTCGGAGAGTGAGGCCTGTGGAACTCTTCCACCTTGCACTCCTGGACTCTGTCACCTTTATTTCGGATCTTCTCGGTTGGTACTCCCAGCCCCTGTCCTTTGTGAAGCAATTCCTCACTGCCATACAGAGCAGGCACCCAAGAAGTACTCGAAGCTTAATTGATCTGGATGTTTAGAATCAAACTTCATTAGCACAAATCACTTCAGTTTGCCTAATTTGTTTCTCTCCGTGAGCTCGGATAAACTTGGTTTAACATCTTCCAAACTGAGGTGTTTATCATCATCAATGCCTACTCAAATTGCCCCTGCAGAGTAATGGACCAGGAGAAAAATGGTTTAAAAGGCACAGCGATTTCCTTTGCAGATGTCTACACACCACAGTAACACATGGGGCCCAAGACAGCAGAAATGCATTTATTTCCATAAGCCAACTCCACTTCAAAAACGTAAGACACAGCCAGAAAAAAAAAACCTCTCATTCGTTAATCTTCAAACATGTTTAGATATTAGGAATTCCAGAAACTTTGAAATTTTTATAATGGACAGGGATAAATCCATTTTTTTATTATTGTTCCAATCTGAGTCTTTTGCCTAATCTATCTGTGAATATATAAATATATATATATATAAATATATATATAATATATGTTTATAAATATACTTATTTGTATTGGTGGACAAAGAATCCACCTGAAAACAGATATGTCTCTAAGAATGGCCCTACTGACCCATCCACATAGAAAGAAACTCTTAGCGTTACTGAGAGTCATACTGTGTCTCTGGAAGGACTTAGTAACAAGATGGGACTCCAAAGGGGGAGTTCTACTTTATACCTGTTTAACCATCATCTTTTCCAAAAATTAAAAACAAAAAGTGCATTGTCAGTAAAAATAAACCAAATAACCAATTTCCCCATAGCGTTTAGGGCTGTTAGCTATGCTACATGTACAGCTCATAGTTTTGTGTAATTCCAAATATGCCTTCATTCTGGTACTTAAGGGCAATGGTCAGGTGTGTGTTTCAAAGCTGTGTTGACAGTCTGTCTCTTGATCATAACATGGGAATCTGATATGAGAAGGCATGACCAACACTGAGAATATGGAGGCCCACTTTAACACCACTGCACCCACCTGCTTGTTTCCCTATCACATTTGGTCTCTGTTGGGTGCAGCCGCCAGGAGGTGTGGCTTCAGTGCAGACCCCTGATGGATTTCAGAGCAGCAATGGGGCTGCAGTTGGAGTTCTGAAAGGCACAACGCCATTGAGATTATCAAGTGGGCTTGTGCGTGGAGACCCTAGAATGATTCTTGGGAGATCTGTGAGAAAGACATTAAACTGGGAAGATCTTTCGCCATTTCCTGTTAGAAGCTCTGTCTCCTGACAGCCCTCTAGAAGAACATTTACACTGCATTATATTTGCTTATCACAGCTGGCTTGGCCACCCTGGCTCCCACAGTGTCTGGGTCCTGGGAGCGGATGTGTTAACCTTCTCCACCAAGATGAGCTCTGACAACCCTGCTTAGACAGAGCCCTGCTGGGCACAGAGGCTTCTGAGCTCCTCTGATGTTGCCAGTGTTTTGACCATTATTAAATGAGTCCATTTGGATTAAGTCCTTTTCCAAATAACTCATGTGGGTCAGAATTGGCAACCAATTCTGATTCCCAATCCAGTGTATCATTTAGCATCTTTCGATGATTTTCTCCCCTCATGTTCTTGCAGTTGGGGATGGTTTGCACCTCTGAAGACTTCACCTTGGCTTGCAATCTCACCCTGGGACTTGTGAGCATGTAAGAGTAGTGTATTACCCCTGTGGTGGCTGGCTTGGTCCTATCCAGTCTCACCTTGTCTCTGATACCTCACTCCACAACTTCCTTCTGTTGAAGTTCTCCTTAGTCTCCCAGGATCCTTTCTCACTTCTATCCGTGAACCCTGCCTGTGTCTTCCTTGCTGAACCAGGCTCTCCTCCCCTATACTCAGAGTCTACAGGGCAGATTGGCCAAGAGCTTTCTGCATGCGGGCATAGTCAAGGGCCTTTGCTTCCTGTTCTAAGGAAGCCCACCTACGAAGGTGAACCTGTGGTTTGGCCATGCAGCAAGAAGAGAACAACTGATATGCATGGGTTAGGCATGGGTTTAGTGGCCCTAAAATGCCTCCCCACCCTCAACATCCACAAAGTTCTAGAACTCAGGGATATACTTTTTCATGTGGCACTGAACTGGCTTAGAGAATATGCTTGAGTGTGGACAGAGCGGGAGTGGTTTGATTAATTAGGGGGCCATATCATGCCACAGAGTACCTTCAGTGCACCTGCTGTTGCTGCAAATTAGCATTCAGCTGTTGCAGAGCTTTAAATAGTTCCTGTTCCTCTGCAAGAAGGCTTCAGGGTCCATTCATTTACTGAAGGTGACTGTTTTTTCCCAAGGGCTCAAGTGCTAGGCTGTCAACCCCAGGGTCTGAGAGGCTGTGCATTTGCAGAGCAAGGAGAGCCCAGGGAAGGTTCTTCGCTCCTGCTTTCTCTGCATGCTCCCGGGGAGGGAATCTAATGCTTCCTACGCTGTCTGTCTTTTGCAGGAATAGACTTTGTTATCTGGGCAAACGTTCTTTTACACATAAGACAACAGGACATTCAGCTCTTTCCCCACTTTCTCTTGCTAAAAATAAAAGATTAAGGCTACTGCAATTTTTCAGCAAAAAGAGATAAGGCTTAAGGTTTAAAAATGCAGACATCAATGGCAGGCCTCCACTTGTGTAGAGCCTAATGCAAGTTAAAAATATGTTTCACACCCAATAATCAATTTCATCTTAAATGCATCCTGAGTGATTGGCAGACAACTGCTGTTAACCCCCTTTTATATGAAAAGCATTCATTTTTTCAGCAAACCAGTATTTAGTACCTACTAAGGTTTCCTAGATAATATTGACCAAATGCTTATTATATGGCAGGTGTGGATCACTTGCTATCTAATGCCCAATGACACCATGGGATAGATGCTAGTATGAACCTCACTTGGCAGATGAAGAAGCAGAAGTTCAGGGATGTATGTGGTCTACCTAGGGTGCTAGAGGGTGGCAGAGCTGAGAACTATCTCCAGATCCCGTGCTCTGGACTCTTCAGCAGTACTGACAAGCACTCTGCTACACCCAGGAAGAAGCAATGATTCAGTTGCATCTGTTGGGTGCTAGAAGGAAAAGTACAAGGTGCAGTGAGAAGATATATTTGGGGTCCTGACTGTCTGGGGAGTCAGAAAAGCCTTTTCCAAAGAACAGCACTTAATTTGAGGTCTGAAAGAGAGGTAGAAGCAAGGTGGTAGGGCGAAGGGGAGAAGCATGTGCTAAACAAAAATTTGGCACCGGCAGTGGGGGTCACAGGGCTGCACCTGGAGGGACCCGAAAGAGCCTTATATTTGTGCTCTGTGGTCAGAATGGGATGCAGAGAGAGATGAAGCCGTAGAGATGGGCAGAATAGGGCCTGAGAGCTCATCTTAGGACTCACTTTGCCCTAAGAATACTGGGAAGACACCGAGAGGAAAGCTTGGGCTTCTAAAGGCCACTGCGCTGCTGTGAGGGAGGAGAACTAGAGGAAAAGCCGAAGTGGGGAGAGTGGCTCGGAGACCATCACAGGGGGTGGGATGATGGGAAATGGGCAGGGCAGGGGACGTTTAAGAGAGAAAGATGATGTGGCCAGGTGGTCATTGTGGCCGGGAGGAAGGGAAAGTAGATGACAGCCAGATCTGCGGCAAACCTCTCAGCTGATGGTGGGACCATTTCTCAGAGCGAACACCAAAGACAAAACAGGCTGATCACGGGAGGGGGTGGTGAATATGACGCAGGGTCAGTTCTGGACAGGTTGCTTTCAGAGGTCAGGGAAAAGTGCAATGGAAGGAGTGAGCCTGGAGCTTACACAGGAATGGAATCACTGAGCTTACACTCGTGGAATCACTGAGATGGTCTTTGACACCCTGGGGAAGAGTTAAGAGGTGAAGAGAAAAGGTCTGTTTATGACCCCAGAGTACCACAATATTCAAAAGATCTATAAAGAAGGAAGAGTTGTCAAAGGAGAAAGAGAAATAATCAGTAAGAAAACAGTAATCATAACAAAATCAGAACAATGAAGAAGAAAGCAAAGAGGGAGCCTGTGACTCCTATGGAGAGGTCATGGGTCTCCTAAGGAGAACTGCAGGTGGAGGTGGCATATTAGAGTGCATGGACGGTAAACAGAGGTGAAAGAAAGCTTAGGAGAAATCGCAGCATTTCTCTCCATTGTGAGGAGTTGGCAAGTGCTCAGGAAGCTGCTGTGGCCTGGAGGCTGCACAGGAAGCCATGGTCTTGGGGCAGGCAAGCAGGAGTGCTTAGTGTGACTAGTGTTTTCCTAGCCACCAGCAGGGCTGGTCCCTTCATTTCAGAGTCCTGCTTCTGAATCTAGCAGTGAAAGACTTGTGTCTCCATTTCTTTTATAAGCCTTCTGATTATGAGAAAATGGAATGACTTAGATCTGAGTAATAAAGCCCACACGCAGGTTCTGACAGTAACATGGAGTGCTGGATGGGAGGGAGGGAGAGAGAGAGAGAGAGAAAGAGAGAGAACTCTAAGTCCCAAGACTGGTTTGCCCATGGGTGTGACTTTGTCAAAACCCTCATGCACATTTGGGGTCAACCCCAAGTCAAAGCAAGAAGTTAGCAGTATCTTTCTGAGTGTCAGCCATGAAGCCTAGGAGCCCAGATGGGCATTTCCACTCTCAAGGAGCCTCAGAGAAAGCCAGGGAGAAGCCCAGGCTACAACACAATGTTTATACAAAGCACTTCTTCACCTATTAAGTTGCTTATTTTTTTTGAGGGTGATATTAAATTATGATCTAGTAAATCTATCCCCCTCATTTCTTCAAAGGGAAGAAGGAAAATTCTTGCATACTTCCAGAGGACTTCCTTTTGAGGGGTCAGGAGACCCCATGGATGTTTGGAGACATAGCAGAAGAGGGAAGAAGGCTTTTCAGTGTATGTTGGCCTGCATGTTTCTGAGGGTGTGCAAGGAAGTATGTTTAAGCCAGTTTGTAAATTCTGATCCAAATACTTATTATTATTAATATTATTATTATTTTGGTGCTTAACCACCGAGCCACAACTCCAGCCCATTTCATTTTTTATTTTGAGACAAGGTCTTGCTAAGTTGTCAAGTCTGGCTTTGAACTTACGATCCTCCTGTCTCAGCCTCCAGAGCTGTTGAGATTACTGGTGTGTGCTGCTATGCCTGGCCAGATCTGTTTTTAAGAAGGTCCAAGGCACTGTTTCTAGGTATTGCAACAACTGGTTTGAAAGGAAAAAATTCAGGTGTTTGCATGGACTTAAAGAGTGTGCTTAAAAATTACCTGGATTCACTAGTTGCTTTGTCGTTGGTAGATGTAGTTGGATATAAATTTTGTCCTAACTTGACACTCAGAAGATTACTGTGACCGCTAGCTATTCTTACAGTGGTAGATCATTATAATTTTCTAGTAGCCTCACACCCAAAGCCGTTTTGAACATTTCCTGCTATGTGGTTAGAGTTCATTTGCTGCAGGCCCCAGCACTATCCTTCCTTTCCCCTTCTGTCCTGTCATAGTCAGAGCAAGTATAAAATAGGCTGAAATAGTGCATCTGCTATGGCATGTCACCACATTCAAATGAAAACCACCTTAATTTGAGGCTTTTGAGCCTTCAAAGTAACTATTTGATAAAACAGGAAAAAAAGCAATCTCTTGACGTAAGAGAAAGTACAGATAGGGCCCAGGATTTTTTTTTTTTTCCCACAAAGCTATTGCCTCTCAGATGCTATTGTCCCCATGTCTGGAGAGCAACTGCCCCACGAGACAAGTGAAGTTTGCCTCAAACCTCACCGCATTATACTGTTAGATAGAAACTGAGCCCAAAGATGATGAAATACAAGGAAAACTCTTTGAAAAACTTTTATTGAGAAAATCCTTAATTGCAAAATTTCTCTAAGAAATTTAATCTACTCACTTCCTTAATAAATGTCTCTGCAGTTTCTCAGTGGACCGTGCAGACGATATTTACTTGATTTGAATAAATGACTACCAATATGCATAAGGAAGCTTCTCTTTAAAGTATGTCAACTGATTAATGACTTGGGCAAGATTCACTTTATGGCTCTTGGTAGCGTGATTAGTCATTCTCTAATAATGGGGCTTTGTCACTTTAAAATGCAATTCTGTTTATTGAAACCCAGTTATGGTCACCTGTATTTGGAAAGGTTGCCCAGTGAGTACATGAAATTACTCATTCTGTGACTATTTAATGACTTTGACGTTGCAGGAAAATTTTACTAAGCTTTTTAACAGTGAACTCTTGCAGCCCACTGCCTCGTAATAGGTAGAATCATAGATCTAGATAGACTCTTAGGTCTCTTCCAGCCACAGCCCTTGGTTTACAGAGGTGACAATAGATTACCTGTTAGGCAGTCCACCCTAAATCAATCTGAGGTTTTCAAATTCCTCTGCCAGCTTTCCACTGTACCAAGTTCAGAGGGAAACTCATGGTTTCATCTTGAGTTTACCCTCTAGCTGGGGAGGTGAAATTAGGCACTTGTTAACATTTAAAGATGGCACATGGAAACGAGTCAAGTATGACCAAATGTGGCCCATACTTAATGTCACAGGCTGTGTTTTACAGTCATGATGCATGTAAGGACCCACTCAAAGACCAGGTTGGAAAATAAAGCAAGTTTGGGGGACAGAGAAGAGCAGTGATCTCCTCATTCCATTGTATGGCATGGAGCTGGGCCATGTGTGGGTTGTGGGAGGGCAGCATCATCAAGGGTGGCAGAGAACCTAGCTTAGACCCACTATGACAGAAAGATCAGGAAAGACCAAAACTCTTGCCCCATGGGATTTTCTTCCTCTTCATTCTTGGAGAATCTTTCCAAACATGAGACCAGTACAGTGTACTAGCTAATAGCACAGGTTCTGGAGTCAGCTGGACCTAGGAGAGAGTCCCAGTCCCGGTACATCATTGTTGCATGAGTTTGAGCCAATTATTTCACTTGTTTAATTTCCTCATCTGTAAGATGAGAATGATAATTAATGCCTGTTTAATATGATTCTGTGAAGAGCAATTGAGAGAATTCATGGAAGTAAAGGACCCGGCACAATATGTGACATGGAGCAATGCTTATTACAAGGGTCTATTATTGGTATACCTGAATCATCTATGCTGTTAGCATCAATACTGGAGAGAAAGAGAGAGGCAGGGGTTCGGGGACTAATTCTCTGTGTATGTGTATACAGTAAGTCCTAGCTGTTTTAGCCATCAAGGGGAGGTTGGTTTATGGAGAACATTGGTTTTATAATGAATATAGTTCTGTAATGGCTGAAGACAACAGATGGTGTCATGGTAGAAAAATCAGGTACAGCTCATAGGTAAGTGGTCCTGCCAGTAAGGTGTTAACCAGTTTCTTTTTACAGACACAAAGGAATACTACGTTTCCCGGGCTGTAGGTTCAGGCTGTGATTACGTTGTGGCCAACAGATGTGAGAAGAGAAGGTGTACAGGGAAGTTCATGTGGAACACAAAACCACTGTCTCTACTTCCTTCTCCTTCCATGGTTGCACTCTCCAGAGGGTGGAAATACCAACAGAAAGAGTGCATATCGCTGAGATTATAGTAGAGTCAAGAGGTAGAGTCATCCATGCTATTTTACACATAAGCAAGAAGTAAATTCTTATAGTGGTAAACCTCTGATATTTGGGGATTATTATAGAAACTTACATTAATTAGCTAACTTTCAACTTCCTTGCAAACTGACTACCTGGAACTGTCCACATTAAAAAAACAAAACAAAATTCATACCTAAATAATTCAAGGATCAATCAATCAATAATTCAAGAATCATGTTTAATAGTGACAATTTGTATTAATAAAATATGTAGGCATTTTTAAATTCAAAAAGAATTTTTCCTTTTGAATTTACTGTTAACAAAATATATCGTTTTTCCTATGTTTCGCTTTTTTTGAGAATGCCCCAAGAGGAGCTTTCTACCTCAGGACTGAGAGTACATGTCCAGTTGTTAGACAATGTCCCCTATCACATGTTGATAAATAGAAGAGACAATCTCAAAAAAGCACAGGCAACCCCATTTAAAAAAAACTACAGCATTAATAGCAACGTCCCTCATAGTGTTGGGATTCTGGTCAACTCATCTTCAAAAAGGGTGCCAAGAATTCATCATGGGAAAAGGAGAGTCTCTTTAACAAATGGTGTTGGAAAAAATGGATATCCACAACCACACACAACTAATTGTGCCTGCCAGCGAGCACCCAAATTCCTCAAGAATAAGGATTTTATCTTACGCTTTTTTTCTCTTATCTTCTATAGTGACCCAGAATTGTTTTAAGGTAGATGCTTTGTAATGTTTTTAGTGGGGTTAAATAGCAGTCAGCTGCTGCTCTCCATTTATTTCTAAAGTCAGTTTAGGTTTAGAAATGTTTAGAATTGATGCTAAAGAGCACTTTATCCTGTCTCCCAAATCCACTTCCCAGCATTGCGTCTAGGCAAGCATAGCTCATTAGTGGGAGCATTAGAACATGACTTTTCAGTTCAGCGCTCCTTCTACCACAAAGTGCTGCCTCCAGACATCTAATGGGATCAGCAGGAAATGGGACATAAAAAGGTGAACTTCTGCAAGGGAGGAAGCATCATGAAATATTGGGAGAGTGAGACAGGACATGGGGCTGGGAAAGAGAAGCTACCAAAGAGCCCGGGGAAGCAAGCCTGAGGAGAGCCACAGGAATGATCTGCAAGAGTGGAGGGGCAAAGTTCATCTAACTTGGCTCTTGCCAAGGTCTGAACCAGCTGTGGCAGATCGCACATTCCAAACAAACTGCAACAATGTCATGTGTCCCTTGAGCTCTTCTACAACATCGCTTTACCATGGCCCCAGAAAGAGGTGGTATCTGATTTCCTCCCTTGAACCTGAACTGGCCTATGACTTTCTAGTAATGAGTTGAATGAGTTCACAGGACATGTGTGACTCCTACAGCTCAGTGCAAAAAGATCAGACAGCTTTTGTCTGATTCTCTCGGAACACTTGTTGCAGCGGTCCGAGGGACAGCCAATCACCGTGTAACAAGTCTGACTACCCTCAGACCCCCATGCTGAAGAATGCACATGGAGGTACGCCAATGGACGTTCCCATCTGAGCCCATCTTTCCAGTCATCCCTTCTGTTTTAGTCTATTTTTATTAATGTTATGAAATACCACAGGCAGGCTCCTTTAAAAAGAAAAGAGGTTTATTGACTCACAGTCTTGGAGACTAAAAGCCAAGGATTGTGGGGATGGTGGCACCCATGTGGTCTCTGGTGAGGACCTAATTGCAGATGACATCATGATGGGAGTACATGTGGGAGTGAGAGAACGTACCACCAGATGGGAAGCCAGAAAGAAAGGCTCAGGGGTTGAGCTTGTTCTTTCTACAACTCATCCTTGCAGAGCTCAGGGGTCTTAGGAGGGCTACCTTAATCCTTTCTGAGGACAGTACTCCAGTGACCTAAGGACCTCTCACTGAGCACTGTCTGTTAAAGCTTCCATCACTTCCCTGAAGACCTAAATTCCAACATGGACCTCTGGGGGACAATCCACATGCAAGCCATAGCACCTGCCAAAGTGACAGACATGAAAGGGACCCCATTTGGGGCCGTGTAGTGCAGCCCATGTGGCAGCTGAACACCTCAGTAGATGCCATGGAGAGGAAGGGGCAGAAGAACCATTCAGTCAAGTCTGACTGCGTTCTTAACCAATGTAACCTGCAATCTACAGTAAAAGTGGTTCTGAGCCACCAAGTTCTGGGTCAATTGCTACAAAGCAGTACTTAGTGGCAATCCAACTTCCACATTTATAACATACCACGCAAGTCTCTCATTGAGAGGATCTCGGTTGCTTGTTCCAGCACATAATGTGTCATATGCCTATATCTTACACCCTTGAGCTCTCAGACCCTCTGGGGGTCAGTCAGACCCCAGTGAATTTCTGTTTGCAAGTGGACATTGAATGGTGTTCAGTCTCGCACAGTTCTCTGTGCAAATAGAAATAGATTTTATTGAAAAGGGAAATTTAAAATACCTACATGGTGCCACAGTGCAAAGCGGAACACTAACTACGGGAGAGATGGTGCCAAAGAAATAGACCCAGAATGCACAACCTGAAGAACTGCACCGCTTCATAGCCATTTCCATCAACAACTCAACCAGGCAGCATATTTCATAATGAGAAGCAAGGTCTTACTATCCCAAATCCATTCTGGGCATAGAAAGCTCCACAACTTTCATTTTTGTGCTGGGGTTCTAGAAGGCAGGGCTAGGCATGGGAAAGGCATAGGCATAAGGGTGTGTGTGGAAGCTGGCATTTATAAAGACGGCTGCAGCAACCTCACCTATTGCACAAGTCACTCCCTCATCAGGACAGGAGTCTATTTTGCCTGGCTTTGAATCTGTATCTCTTTTCAGCAAGTAAAAGTGGTGGAAGACATATTTTGGGATTTTTCAACCCAGGCACTCAGAAGGCTGGGTAGCTCCCACTTTTGCTCTTAGGAGGAAGCCAGCATTTAGGTAAGAAGTCCATCTATCCCGAGATCCATGCCACGGGAAGCCTGAGCTTGCCATATGGAGAGGCCTCATGGAGAACTCAAGTTCCTAGCTGACAGCCCCAGCTGAGTCCCCGCTGCCAGCCAGCACCAGCTTGACAGCTGCAGAAGCGAGGCCATCTTGGTAATAGGTTCTCCAGCTTAGTCCAGCGATCTTGGCTCACAGTGCTTGGAATGAGATGAGCCACACCTGCTGAGAGGTGCTCCAATTTCAGAATCATAAACAAACAGCTGGTATTGTTGTTTTAAGCCAGAAATTTGTGGAGATCTGTCATGTAGAGATAAATAACCAAAATAGTAGAGAGAGATAGAGAGAGAGAGTGTGTGTATATGCATGCCCACATATACACATGAGAGTGTAATAGGACAAGGAAGATCTGGTAATGAGCAAGAGCATCAGGGAAGAAAGAAACTGGAGCCAAGGATGGACTAAAGTAAACTCATCACTCTGCAGGAATTTGCAGGAGGCTATGGGTTTCTATGAGGACAGGAACAAGGTTTGTGTCATTTTAATCCTGACTTCAAGCTCCAAGCCATTCCAGCTGACTCACTGATTATAGATAAATCTATAATTGTGTAGCTGGAAAGAAGAATTTAATTTTAAGATTTATTATCTCATGGTGGTGGGGATAATTCTCTTCTTTAGAGTTTTCTCTATTACCTATGTTTTCTATGATGAGCATTTACTAATCTTAAAATTAAAAAAAATATTTTAAAAAAGATGTATTTATGGGGCTGGAGCGGTGGCTCAGTGGTTACGGTGCTTGCTCAGCATGCACGAGTACATAAGTTCGAACCCCAGCACCATGTAAACAACAAAGTCTCTGAGCAACAAAGGCCACGTAAAAAGCTAAATAAAATTGATTCGCTCTCTCTCTTTCTCACTCTCCCTCTCTCTTTAAGAAAAATGTATTTATTTAAGCCTCTCAGTGTTAACCATGAAAATAGGAAGGGTTTAACAAACCAATATCATACCTGGGGTTAAAGACTAATAGTCTATAATGAATGAATCAGAGCAGTGAATGGGTGCAAGATGGTGCAAGATTCAGCAGAGGACTTCTGGAAACTGTAATCCTGTGAAACAAAGGGGTATAAGTTGAATCAGATGAAGACCAGCATGACTGCAGTCAGCTAGCTCCACAGCCCACCCAGCAGAAGACTAGTCTTGCCCTTTAGCTAAAGATGTGAATTAGCCCTGGGGCTGGAAGGAGAGTCCTAGCTCGTGAATGATGTTTGAGAAATGAAGAGCTCTCCAAAGCATCCAGAGATTCACCTATGGAAGCTCTGGCTGCATTTGGGAAAACTGTTTTTCTTTTGGAATTTTTTTTAATGCATTCAGAGCTTTACTTTTCTTTGTCTGCTAGTGTGGATAAAATCCTAAACAGCTTGAAGCTCAGGATTAGTGAATAAAACTTCATAAGGTAGGGAACATGCTTGTCTTTTCCAGCTGCATCCCTAGGATCGAGAACAAAGCCTGAGACGTAGGAAAAGGTACAATAATGACTAATAATGGCTTCTATTATTATTTATAGTGTGGAAGGTCTTATTCTAACTACTTGAGTATTCTGCACGGATCTCAGGCACCCTTAAAACCTGTCTATGAGGTAGACACCATTTTTTTCTTAATTCACTGCTTTACAGATTTAAAAAGCTGATGCACAGGGAGGCCTAGCAACTGGCCCAAGTTTGCACAAACAGCAAATTGTGAAGCCAGGCAATGAGCCCAGTCAGCCTGATTCCAGAGCCCTTGTTCGGGCTGCTTTGCTGTGGTAGTTGCTCAATTAATGGAAGGCAAAAAGAAGAAATAAGGGGAAGAGGGCACAGAGGGAGATGAACAAGGAATTAGTTGGTTCTGTTTTCCCTTGCTGAACCAATGCTGCAGAGGTCAATATTTCCTTCTGAAGTCAACTGGAGATTCCTGGAAAAGGGGGAACAGAGAGGTTTGCTCATGTGCTGTCTCACGAAGAGGGATTTGACTCCAGCATCCTCATCCAAGCTCCTCATATTAAACTAGCCATTTGCAGGGTCCACCTTGCATTTAGCATTTCCTTCCAAGTTTACCAAGTTTATCAGGTGGGAAGCTGGGTCCTCATTCCCAGAGAGGTTGCCATCCTGAAACACAAGAGGGCAGTATTTCAATAGACCTGAGGATTTCAAAAGCATCATAAAGTATGCTTCCATTATTTTCAGGAGAGAAAAAAAAAAAGCCTTTTGGACTGATTATTTCAGCTCAAGAATTTTAGAGTCCAGGGGAGGATGCATTTTAATGACTCCAGGGAACGAATCAAATTAAACACATTATCCAGGATTTTCTTGCTGAGCCTCTTCTCACCCGCCTTCTCAGCGCTTCTGTCTGTGCTGTGTTAGTTCCAGTCCTATGGCCTGAATCACCCCCTTTTGCAGAGGCAGCCCCTTGCTGAAGCTCCAAGGGCCAGCAAAGGCCTCAGCAGCTTATCTTGGTGCAGACCCTCCAAGGTCACCTTCCTGCAGGATAAACTTGGGAACCTCTGGAAGTTGTGTGCCTAACCAGCAGGTCTCCAGCTGGACAGAAGGGCCCTGGAAGGGAAAACCAAAGCCAGATGGGGCAGCTGTCACATCCTCATGACTTACTGTGAGCTACATGCTCATCCAAGAGCTTTACATATATGATTTCTGGTCTTCCCAAAAACCTTGCAAGAAAAACAGTCTTACCGTTATGCAGATGAGGAAACATACAGTGTTAAAACTGTGCTCAAGGTCATTGGGCTAGTGGGTGCGCAGCCAAGACTCACACCAGAATGTTCAGCCCCAGGGCCTGTAATACATGGCATCTTCCTAGAGCGCCCCCCCCCCTTCTTTTATATTTGTATGCCTTCCAGGACAGTTGGCCAGAACATTAAGTGAACACATTAAGTGATTTCCTAGGGGTGGAAGGGTAGGGTAGAGGCAGAGGGACAGACTTCCTTGGGCTTCTTGAGTGTGCACTTCAAAGTTCTATTCATCTTTCAGCCAGCACTGCAGCTCCTGGGATGGTCTGGCATTTAGTAGGTACTCAGCATTGCAGATCAACATAATTGCATTTAATGAATTTCTATGACTTCCTGGATCATTAGACAGATTTACTCATGATTGTAAAGAACTTTGATTCTGCCTTAACTTTTGGTAGGAGTTTTTTCTGTCCAGTTTCTTGTTAAAACACCCTCAGAAGCTCACAAGCAAGTATTGTAATGGTTTTCTAAGCTTTATAAGTTACAGATAAGAGGCATAAGTGATTTTTTTAAAGGCAAAACTAACTAATCAATCCAAACAAGCAGCTGTAATCTGATTCTAGAGCAATCTGCATGATAAGGAGTTGGCCAAGGAGAAATAATTTTCTATCACAGTAGGATAACATGCATATGAAATTTAAACTCCAGGCCTCCTCACCCCACAGAGTGTCAGAGAGGTGCCAAACAGAATGTGTTTATGAATGGGAGCGCCAATGGTGTTATATTTCCTCTTAGGTTATTCTCAATCTTGTTTTCATAAGGGACAAAGTAAGTCTAAACATTTCTAAACAATTTACTCCATATGGTCCAAATACCAAGCTTAAAAATATCCACCAACTACCCAGAGAATTTTTAAAAAAAAATAATGAATCAATTTTATTGGAAAATAGCTTCAAGAAAGTTTTCCCAGGGGGCAAAATATTGGCTGCCTGCTCTGCAGTGTAGTTGAATTTATTCTAGCAAAGGCTGGAAAATTGTTCACTAGTCCTGTTATGCAAAGTGTGTACTTGGTGAAATGTTGAACTAGTGACCAGGGGGAATGTTTCATTAACTCTAAAGTTCTTGTCAATGAAGCACAAGAATGGTGATGGCCTTTGATCCCAATGAAATCCATCACATTTTCTAGCAAAGAACCAGGACCAGGGAGCTAATCTCCCACAGTTCAGGTTCAACTTCCCCATGCCCACCTTCCAGCTCCTACAAACAGCACAGGCCATGGATAGTGAATACTGATTCAAAGAAAAGGAGAGAAACTACAGTTGTTCAAAATGGGTCACCACTGAGAGAACTAGGTTAGGGGATGATCACTGTCCTTAAATGAGAAAGCTCTATGGCTCCTCTAATTATCTTGGCAAACACAATTTTCAACACAATCCTAAGACCTAGCAAGAGAATGGCTGTGCTGGTGCCTGGATGCACTCCCCTGGAGGCCTGCAGGACACTTGCCAGTGTGTGGGCCCCTCTGGGCGAGTGGAGCCCCTGGCCTCCCACATGGGCAGCACTGGGCATTTCCTCCCATCCTCCTCTCCTCACCTGTTCAGCATGTCTCAAGTGTCTACCGTGCATCAGGCAATGGCGTAGGTGCTTGGGAAGCATCCGCAGATGAGGAAGGTAAGGTTCCTGCTCTCATAGGGTGTACCTTCTAGTGGGGGGGATAGTAATAGAATGAATTAATTAGAATAACAGCAATCGCTGCTTTGAAGGAAATATTCATGAAGGTGGGAAGGAGAGGGCTGGCACACAGCCTGAGGAAGGAGGAGAAAAAGCCGGCCATGCACAGACCGCACAAGAGCAACCCAGGCAGAGTGAAGAGTGCGGCCTAGGGCTCAAAGGTGGGGACACCCGGGGGTCCTGTGGTGTGAATGGGGTTGGGTGAGACGTGGCTGTGCTGGACTTGGACAGTGACTGGGACTGTGTAGACCCAGCCTCAGTCACTGCGCAAAGGTTGCTGAACCTACTGCTCTTTTTGAGCTTTATCCAGGGCACCGATTAGAATTTAGCCATACTTACAGTTGTCAGGGATGACCAAAATTCCTTCAGAATGACCCCTTGTGAGCCTTGAATTCCCAAAATCAGCTGGGGAAAAAAAGAAGAAGAAAAAAGAAAAATCCTGACAGAATTGCAAAATTGCTTCATCAACTTTGAAAATCCCCCAAGCATCCATTTTCTCTGGCATTGTTAGTGCAGTGCCAATATTTCGTGCCCTTCCAAACACTGGTGATTTTTTCCCATTGTGTCTCTGACTCACCCAAATAAAAATTTACATGAGTTCCATCACAACAGCACTCTTTCTGCTGATGTGAATGATTTTGATAGCATCATATTAATGCAGCAAACTAAAGAACAGCCCAGAAGGAGTGCAACACAGACGACTGAGATTTTAGGACTAGCTGAGCATGGACCCTGCCGCACACAGCCACATCTCCCTTGGATACGTTTTCTTCTCCTCTGAATTTTCTATATTACACCTAAATCCTGTCTGAAAAAGCAGTTGGAAAATTCTTAGAAAACAGCTCTGAACTAGAAGTAATCCAAAGGTGTCTGAAGATCTTCTGGGGCATGGTTCTCTGAAAGAGGGGTATGCAGGCACCAGCTCCCCCACACCAAGAGCTGATCAGGATCCTTTCCTCCTGTTCTTCCTCTCCCATCTTTCCCTGTGCTGGTTCAAGGTAGAAACAAGTGTCCTCTGCAGTCTGGCCTCTACCTTGTGGCCAGGACTTGCTCTGGGCTCACTGTCAATGGCTCTCCTGGAGTCACCCCAGGTGGTCACCCGAGGTGGTAGTTCAGCAGTGTGGAGCTGGGTCCCAGCATTGTTTCTAACGTGTGTCTTGACACACCGCTTAACCTCCCAGCGATCGCACAATGCCTTCACCTGTAACCCCCATATCCACCAGGACTATCATTGGATTGTGATGGTTAATGTTATTTACTATGTGGGAGGACTCTTTGTTTTTCATTTTTGTTTTTTATTGATTGGTTCAAGGGATTGAACCCTGGAGGGCTTTACCACTGAGTTAGGCTCCCAGTCTTTCCTTTATCTTTATTTTTAATTTTGAGACATGGTCTCACAAAGTTGCTGAAGTTAGCCTCAAACTTGCAATGCTCCTGCTTCATCCTCTTGAGTCACTGGAATTACAGGTGGAGGCCACCACACCAGGCTTATAAATGGGATGACTCTGTGGAATGGGCTTCTGAAGGAAGGAGCACCTCTGAGGGCCTCTGAGACTCTCTTGGGGCAGTGTGTGCAAGGCTCTGTGCTGACCTGGAATCCTGAAATATTAATTTCTGTGCTGTTTGTTCTTTTCGGCATATCCGGATCCTTCTGCTGTTGGTCAGAACATCCAGATGGAAAGAGAAAGAAACAGTCCACATTTAGTTTTATTTTCTTTACTTTGCCTTCCAAACCAGGATCTTGAGGAACAACAGGGAATTCCTCTGAGAGGACCAGAACCTAATGGTGTACAAGAGACAAAGGGGAGGCTGATGGTCCCTCCTTCCTTCCTAGGAGAGAGTGTGGGGTCATGGAGCTGAAGGTGGGGAGCAGAAGGTAATCCCAGACACCCCTGTGGAGGCAGCCAAAGTACATGAAGGAGGAGCTGGCTGTGGCGGGGAGCCCAGGGTCGAAGTCAGTCAACACAGAGAGCTTGGGGACAGCACAACCTGCTGCCCCTGCTCACTGCCCTTGGCTCAGCAGCAGAGGGTCCTAGATGTGGCTGAGCCTCCATCAAAGCTGCCTGTGGGGGGACTTTCCCACGTTGTCACCATCCCAGGATTTTGGCTTCCTTCACGAAACGGAGCTAGGGACACTGAACTAAAGAAGGATGGGAAACAAACAAGCAAGCAAACAAAACTCAAGCCCTTAGACACGTGTGGGACGTGGGGCAAACGAGCCTTATCACACATTCCTTGTGATCAGTTGTGATGATTGGTGTCAGCACGGGAGAGTGATGGTGTTTGAAGGAGTCCAATAAAAGTCATTATCCCCCCCCCAAATTAGAGCATTATCCAGGAAACTTGAAAGACAAATAATAAACCCTGTTTGGAGAGCCCAAAACAAGGACTGAGGGGTTTAAGCCTCAGGTAGAATAAGCAGGTCATGTGATCTTTTTTCTTTGTTTTAAAATTTTACTTTGAGGGTTTGTATGGATTTGGTGTACCACATGACTAGTTTTTACAATTGCATATTTGGCTTTTGACTGGTGGGCTGACAGATTTAGGTCTCAGATATTAGTAAGAAGGGTCCCAAGAGATTTTTCACCTTGCAGCTAATGAAAACCTTATCCTTGGGCAAGTATCTGTTTTTATGTAGTCAGGGCAGCAAGTGCCAGCCTTTCAAATGTACAAGAACTGCACTGGTCTCAGTGAATAGAGAGCTGAGGCGAGGCTTTGGTTAGAACGGAAGAGTAGAGTCTCATAGGTCAGACTTTTAAGTAGGAGATGGAACAATTTTCTTATTGCTTGTCTGCAAATCTATAGTCCAAAGCTTTAAAAAGAAAAAGGAAAAACATTTTATGCATTGTACAAGTAGCTTATGTACTACTTTTAGTTTATAACCTAAAATTACATCCCTAACATAAAGAGGCAGGGCCAGATCTGCCACCCAGCTTCTGCTCTTCATTTATAATATTTTTGATAACTCAACAAGGATTATATCATGGAGAGAAGAGACAATATGCAGTGATTTCTATGGTTTGGATATGGTGGAGTGTTCCCCAAAGGTTCGTGGACTGGAGGTTTGAGTCTCAGTGTGGCAATGTTGAGAAGTGGTGAAACCCTTAAGAGGTGTGTTTTAGAGGAGTGTAATTGGGTCATGCAGGCCCCATCCTTGGAAAAGATAAGTACTGGTCTCCTAGAGTGGGTTAGTTCCCATGAGAAAGAGCTGCTGTAAGGGAGCCTGTAACCTCCCTGGAATCCCTTTTCCACAAGTGCTACTTGCCACTCTCCTGATATGCTCCAACCATTGTGATACCATCTGCCATGAGATCTTCATATGGAGCTGAAGGGATGGGGACCCCTGATCTTGAACTTTTAGCCTTTAAAACTGTGAGCTAAATAAGCCTCTTTTCTTTACAGAGTACCCAGCCTTAAGCGTTCTATTATAGCAATAGAAAACAAGCTAATATAGTAATAAAGTGTTTGATTCCCCAAGAGGACTTTATTATTTGAAGTGGATGTGAACCTAATAACAGAACTTCAAAATCCATGAAGCAAAAAATTATAGAATCAAGACAAGAAAGAGGCAAATCCACAGTTATGGTTGAAGATTTCAAAACATTTCTCCCAGTAATTGACAGAAAAAGTAGCCAGAAAATAAGTAAAGTCATACAAGTTATAAACGTTATCAGCCAAGTTGGTCCAATTGATATTTATAATACTTCACTCTAAAGCATCAGAATACATAACCATTTCTAGCAAACATGGAGAATTCACCAAGATACTGAGTCATAAAATAATTCTCAATATATTAAAAAGGGTCAAAACATACAAGAAAATTAAACTAACAAAAAATTGAATTAATTAGGAATTAAGCTCTCTATATCTAGCAAACCACAAATTAAAAACACATGTTTACATAATGAATGGGTCAAAAAAGATTTCACAAAATTAATGTTTTTTACTGAATAAAATTGAAAATAAAATACAACAAAATCATCAAGATGCATCTAAAGTAGTATTTAGAGGGAAGCTTATAGCATTGGATGCTTTTATTAAAAAGGAAGAACTATTTCAATGCAAAGACATAAGCTTCCATCATAAGAAAGAAAAAAGAACAAATTAATCTAAAGCAAAAATAAGCATTAAAGAAAAATAATGAAATCAAAAGCTGACAGTGGCAGTCAAAATAATGGTCCACCCAAGATGATCACATCCTGATCTCTGGGACCTGGGAATATGTTACTTTATTTAGCAAAAGGGACTTTGCAAGTGTTCTAAGTCAAGGATTTTATCTAGGTGAGTTTTCTAGGACAATCAGCAAGCTTTTTGGAGGGACAATTGGGACTAGCAGCAGGAGGTGCTGTGATAGAAGGAAGAAGTTGGGAGATGCAGGAAAGGGTAGCTGGCCCAGGACTGCAGGTATCCTTCAGAAACTAAAAAAGCCAAGAAAGGCTCTGCTTTCAGAGCCTCAGACGGACCAGCCCCACCACACCTTGGCTTCAACCCTGGGGACTCATTTCAGACTCCTCACTTTCAGAAGTGTAAAGCGATAAATCTGTATTGGCTTAGGTCACTAAGGTGGTAGAAACAGCAGCAATAGGTAACTAATACGTTGGTCATTTGAAGAGGTCAATGACCTAGATAAACCTCCACAAATATCAGGGAAAAAAAAGAAAATGCAGATTATCAATATTGGGGTAAAAAGGTAGAATTGCTTCAGATTCTCCAGAGTAAATGCATAATAAAAGAAAATTATGAGCAGCTTTGTTTGGATAAATTTTCTAGCTTAAATGAAATGGACAAATTCATTGAATCATACAAATTACCACAGTCCAATCAAAAGGAAAATAGAAAACTAAAGCATATATGCCTGTCCTTCTAAAGGACAGAAATCTAAGGGAATAAAATAGGTAACCTATAAGGGGTAGATAAATAAGCTCTATCCATCAGAGGAACTGAATTCATAATTGAACACACCCAAGGAAACCCCAGGTCCAGATGTCCTCACAGTGAACAACCCAAAACAATTAAGGAAGAAATTTGACAACTCTGCAAACATGCTTCCTGAAAATAAGAGAGGAAATAATACTTTCACTTAATTTGATGAGGTCAGCATTACTTTGGTACCAAAACCAGAGAAAACACAGCATAGGATAAGTAACTATAGACCAAAATTTTTTATGAACATAGATGTAAAAATATTTTCAATACAAATTTAGCAAGGTGAATCCAATGTATTTAACAAGAATGACATGTAATGACCCAGTGGGGCTTATAGCAGAAATGCCATATTGATTTAATATTAGAAAACAGTACTATAACCCATCGCATTATTTACAGATTAAAAAAGAAAAATCACACTCTCTTATAGATGTAAATTAACTGAAAATTTCATGTTTCCATTGAAAACATGAAAAACTTAAGAAAAATTAAATAAGCTGTGTGTGACTTGCAAAGTACTTCTAAGAAAAAATATTTAGAGAACTAAACTAATAAAGAGATACACCATGCTCATGGGTTAGAACACTTAATATTGTTTCTTTCCAAATTAATCTATAGTTCTCAACAATCTCAATAAAAATTTCTGTGGGGATTTTCTAGAAATTGGCAAATTCTAAAACTCATATGACAATGCAAAGGCCTAGAATAGACAAAAATTTTTTGAGTATGAAGAACAGAGTTAGAGGACTTGCCAATATTTTAAGATTTTTTGTAAATTTGCATGGAGTGATAGTAGGATATGGGCACAAGAAGAGACATATATATTTGTGAATCAGAGCAGAGTTCAGAAAGAGACTCACATGTGCATGACCAATTGAGTTTTTACAAAGGCACTGAGGTAAATCAATAAAATAAATCAATAAAGTAAATCAGACTGAAGACCTGGAAAGTCCCTGAAGAATGGCTGGGTAAAGTCTGCTTAGGAGGAGTGAAGGAGCTGGATGATCATCGTTGACCCCTTGGTTCCAAGGCTTTGGCATCTTGACTGCACAGCTACTGGTTCCAGAAGCTCTCCAGCCTGCAAGCCGCCATTGTTTCATAAGCCAATGTAAGATTCTGTTTCTCTAGAGAACCCTGAGTAATGCAATTGGTACCAGGCCTGGGGTTTGGTGAGCATCAACAACGGGTGCCTTAACCCTGAGTCTGGTTTATCCCCCAGTGCCAGTTCTGCTTACCAAAAGTAGCCCGCTAGGCACTCAAATTCCACACCTGGCTCCACAGCAGTGAGCCAGGCTTCTTACCATTTTGAAATTTGAGAATAGGGTGAGATTATTTAGGCCCCAAGACCTCTAATCATTCATTTTACCAGGTAAAACTGCGCTGACTGCTGGCAATGGCCAGGTATGGGCCCGATGCTCCAGCACCATCCAATTTCAGGGCTAGTTGATTCGGCAGGTGAGTTGTTACACACTTCTTAGCGGATTTTGACTTCCATGGCCACCGTCCTATCAAACCAGCTGCTTCAGGATGGTGGGGAGCATGGTAAGACCAGTGAATCCCATGAGCCCTTTGCTGCATCTTTGGCTGTAAAGTGAGTTCCTTGGTCACAAGCAAAGCTGGGTGAATACCATGATGATGGAAAAGGCATTCTGTAAAAAAAAAAAAAGGTGGTGGTTTTGGCTGAAGCATTACATGTTCGTCCATGATGGTAGTGGTCCAATATAATCAACCTGCCACTAGGTCACAGGCTGATCTCCCTGGGAACAATGCCATATTGGGGGCTTACAGTCAGTCTCTGCTGCTGGCACTCAGCAACAGCTGTAGCCAGGTCAGCCGTGGTGAGTGGAAGTCTATGTTGCTGAGCCTACACGTAACCACCATCCCTGCCATCAAGACCATTTTGTTCACGAGCCCATTGAGCAATGACAGGGGTGGCTGGGGAAAACACTGACTGCTATCCATAGACCAGATTTCTGTTTTAGTCAGCTCTTTTGCTGCTGCGACCCAAGGACCTGACAAGAACAGTCCCAGATGCTGAGAAGATTGTGTAGCACCTGGAACCTTCATGCATTGCTAATGGTATTGCAAATGACACACTCACTTCAGAAAACGGTTTAGCACTTTCTTGAATAGCTGGATATGCACCCACAATATGGTCCAGCAATCTCACACTTATTTATCTAAGAGAATTAAAACCAAATTCACAGAAAGATTTGTATATGTATGTTCATAGCAGTCTTACTCATAATTTCTAAAAACTGGAAACTATATAGTTGCCCCCTAGTTGGACAAAAAATTTTATTCTATCCATATTAGTGATAAAAATGAACTGCTGCTACCGTACGTAACAGCATGGATGTTTCTCAAAAGTGCATGGTAAGGGAATGAATCCCCATCTCCAGGCTACACACTGTATGATTCATTTAGATAAAATTCTAAGAGATAAAACAGGAATGGAAAGCTGACCAGTGAATCCTCTGGGCTGAGCATAGGGGCAACTGTGCTGGTCTCTTACCACCCTCTGGCTTATTCTGGGTGAGTGGAGGGCAGGTGGGCATGGTTGATTGCATTAAGAGAGAAGAAACTGAGCAGAGGAGGCACTTCCAGTACTCTTTTCTTTAGTCCCTTTTGGCTCCTCTGCTTCTGGGAATGGCCTGTACTCGGAGCATATGCTACTGTCTCCACTGGGGCAAGCACTGCCCTAACTAGACAGGTTTGGCATCCAGGAGGATTCATTTAGGCAACAACACTAAACACACTTGCTATTCATACCCAACCAGATTCTCAGGAGCTGTATCAATAACAGACAGTTTCCATCTGTCTGGCCCCTCTGTTCAACCCTCTGTTAGTTCTGAACTTGGATCCCCCTGACACTAACCTGGGTGGGGGTGGGTTGGGAGACATGGAATGGCCAATTAGGGTGTTTTGAACCTCACTAAGTACCTTACCCTCTCAGTACTTTAGGATATGGATAAGGAATGAGGAACAAATAAGAAATTATTTACTTGGTTCTGTTGTGTGGAGACTCAGAGAAATCTGAAACATCTGTACCATTACGATTTCATTTGTTTATAAGAAATAGAAACAGGCCAAAAATAGGAAGGAATGAAGACTCAAGTTGGTTCATTATATTTTTTATTAGAACCAGAACTACTTTCCAAAGTAATGGCTCATGTCAAGTTTTGGAATCTTTATGGAACATACATATTTGACTTGTCTTTATCCATTCAAGATCACAGATAATTAAAAGACATTCAAACTCAAGGGAGACCTGAAATGCAAGACTTCCAGAATTGGATAGAGGCAAATAGCTAGAAAACTTTTTTGACCTGATTTTCAACTTTTTATGACTACAAACATGTATATATTTCCTTGATGTGACAATGTTTTGTGATTAACTATGTAATTTCTTTTCTTTTTATAGCCTCTGGGTCTCCAAGATTAAATTAGCTGCATGTCAATAAACTCTACATTTTCATTATTTCAACAAAACAGTGCCACTTCCTAAGATTAATTGTTGAAGTTCAGAAGAGGACATGGCTGCAGGGAGGAAGATTAAATATGATGATAGTTAAGTGTAAGCTTTCGTGTCTCCTTGAGCTTTGTCCCAGTGGGTTGGTCTCCTAACATTTTTTTCCCCTTAAGTGAGATTTAGTCAAAATCAGGCATTATAGTTATTCATGGGCAGAACATGGAAATAAAACAATCAAGCATGATTGCCCACCAGGATTCTGTGCACCTTGGCCCTGTACTGAGGACCATCTTTGGGATGGATTAAATTAAGTAAGAGGGCTGAATGTGAGAGCAAGATCCATGAAGAGTTGGCATCAAGAAAGAAAATAAGATTAGAATTATACAACAGTCTATCCTTTGTTTATAAGCAGGTTATATTTATTGTGTTCCAAAATTCATTCATTATCAGTTGTTCAGAACTTAAAATGCTTGAAATTCAACTTATCAACAAAGGTTAGGTCCCCCATCTAATCCATAGGTTATATTTTATCCATAATATGATCATGCATTTACAACAAAATACTTTACATTTGCAACAAAAAGTTATGTTCTTCTGATAGTACTAGAAATTCAGCCAAGCAAAAGAAGCAATGAATATCAAATAGTCGTTTATTTTGAATGTTTGAGAGGATTCAGGGATAGAGGAAAATTTTTGATAAAATTCAGACAAGCTTTCTATGCACTTTCAAGCATTCTAGAGCTTGATGATACCGATATCTGCAGGGTAGTTTTCTTCTACTTAAAGTTTCTAGGGAATTTCGATTTTTTGCTTACCCTTTTAAGGGGACAGGGGTGGGGGGATTTCCAAATGTAAATGGGCCATAGTTAAAAGAGCAAGCAGAAGAAGAAATGGGGTAAAGTATGTGTATGTGTCTCCCTGTGTCTTTATTTAAGGAATAGAGTTTCTTAGAATCAACTGAATTCAGAAAGCTGGAAAGTTTGAAGGAAACTAGGGAAAGAGGTACAGAAGATCCTTTGCAGAAATTCCCTAAATAGAAAGACAATTTGGATGAGATAGATACATAGTTTCTTACAGTGCCCTAGATGGTGTTCACCCGGAACCTCAACTGTCACTTCTTGTCTAGGGGGAGCATCCAGCAGTCTCCAAGAGGCTAGTGGGAGATGCTTTACAAATGTTCACTTGTGCATATGGAGGCTCATAAGCCAAGCCAAAGTTTCTGTGTGCAAACTGACCTGCATAGCAGCTGGCCTGGCTAAAATTGGGCCCTGCCAATTCTATGGACTCTTGGTATTATTCAGAGGGAAATCAGAAACTTCTGGATTCTTATGGTGCCTTGGAACCACTGCTGAATTCTTGGCGTGGATTGATTTTCCCTCTTTGTATGAGCTCAGCTGGCGTCTTAGTGGCAGGGCCATTGAAACACTGAGGGGAAGGACTCCTGCATCTTTACAAATTGCCCATGAATTTTCAAGTGTGCCTGTTGGCCGCTGATAGTGGCAGCTTCCTTAGACCTCCTACTGGATAATGCTCTTGGACATGGTTGCTGGAGAGACAGCAAATGAACTGAACTCCTTGTCCAGCACGTCAGATCAAAAGCAAACAGGCAGGGCCATGCCAAGTTTAATTCAGAAAAATGGCCCCAAGGAAATGAAAGCAAGTGTGAGCTGGACTTGCTCTTTCAAGGATAGGCCAACCCTATCTTGGTGAGCCTGCATCCGTTGCAGAGCAAATCACTCCCGAGCTGAAAATCCAATATGAGAAAAGGGAAATACGAAGGGGTCAAGTACTCAGGTAGTAGCTCTCTGCCGTAGCAAGGTGTCACAGGGATCTCAGCTGAAAGGGAACCAGAACTACTGTAGGTCTCATTTCTGAATTGCAAAAAGATAAGTATGAAATGTATATCTATTTCTTAGGGCTTCATAATTAGCCATCACATTTCTTATGTAGATAGAACATTGCATTCCCCTTTGCTTTGATAACCAAGTCTCACAGACTAGGTAAATTCTGAGTCACTCTTGGCAAATGAGTTTCCTGAGACATTCAGAGGAAAGCCCTGAATCCAACAGAAAGAGGGATCAGCACATTTTTAAATGAAAGATCTGATCCTCTTGTCTGATAGCACCTGGCATTTCCGCTCTGGCTTACTCATTTTCAAATTGAACTTTCTACAAAAATATTATGGGAAAGATCAACTATAAGCTTTTATTCTTTTCCTGTGAACACCATCAGTGGTAAAAAGAAAAGTCTTATTCCCAGATTAGTAGAGGAGCTGTCTTGATTAATAACTTTAAGTACCCACAAACCCCCAAACAAGTTTAGGAAATTGTGTGATAAATGCTACTGTATACATGCAGAATATACATTCTACGACATTCTGGTTATAACCTGTTCTATGGGGGCAAGTAGTCTCCAGAAGGTTGGTGATTGGTACTTCATTAATGTTCACCTGTGTATATAGAATTTCCTAAGGTGAACTGAGGTCCTTTGGACAATTTAGTTCATATACCAGCTGGTTTTGTTTACCATTTTTATAAAGGTAAAATTGTCAGGGCCTTTGCGTTGAGGGCTAGCATCTGTTCTGCTCTTCCTATCTTCTCCTTTTCCTTTTCCTTCCATATTGTGAGTCTACCTTCATTCTCCAACCCGAGGAAGCAGGCTGACAGTCACCCCAGTGATGAGTGGATGACTGGTGGGCCCATCCCTTTGAGGATTGTTTTCCTTTTCATAAACTTCCCTTATGCTCCAAATCATAGGCTTAGGACAATTTCTCCCCTCACTCGCTATTCTTCACCCTCTCTGAAAATCTCTGGCATCTAACTTTGTACAAAAACTAACACATGAAGTTGGCAAATCACTCCATGAAACCATTTGGCAGTATCTGTGAAAGCTGATCAGATATACAACCCCTGACCTATCAATTGCACTGCTTAGCATACACCTAACAGAAGTGGGCATTTGTATACACAAGGATATGTGAACTCTCATACTAATAATATTCAGAGCAGTAAAAACTCATCGTAAGTAATCAATTAAAATTATGGTGTATTTATAAATAAAATATAGCCACGGGGTGAACAAATCACAACTAACAAGAACAGTTACACTTACCGAATTAATGCTAAGCAAAAGAAGTCAGATACAAAAGAATATATGCTGTGTGAGTATGTGTGTTTTCTTAAAAATAACAAAACCAATCTATGGTTCTGGAGGTCAGGATGGTAGAGTGGGGTAGGAGAGGGCTTCTTGGTGCTGAAATTACCTATTTCTTGATCTGAGCTCTCATTATGGGGTACATGGATATGCTCACGTTAGGTACTTTTCCTTTGAATGTTACAATAAACTTTCACTTTAAGAAAAAAATCAGTGAAAATCATTCTGAGACACATTCATCTTTTCTTTTTAATATATAAATAACCTTTCCTGCACAAAACTTAATCACGCAGCAAGCTCAGTTCCACCAAGAGCAAGCTGCCCGTGGCTGTCATCTTAGTACTCACGGTTATTAGTGACAGTGGTGAAGCTCTGCATCTAGCTGAAAACTTTCCTGGAATAGGTAAGCGGATGCCCACAGCAATTCACCAAGTAACTGAAGAAGTAATATGTGACGGGAGTGGGGAAGTGAGGACAAAGGCCCCTGCCCTCAAAGACCTCCTTCACTATTTTTTAGCTTTCCTGTTCCCTGGCCTTGCTCCACCTACTTCTCATCCCACCAGCTCTGCTGAAGCCTCCATGTTTTCCCTCTTCTCCTTGAACTCATTCACTTTCTATTTGTGACATCATTCTGTTATGAAGTTGGAACTTGGCACCAGGGCAAGACACCAACTGAGATCCGGACTTTGCTAGTCATGTGCCCCTCCCTGACCCTCCCCATGGGTCACCATCACCATGAACCCTGCTCAGCTGCTTGTCCAGACAGTAGTCTGACACCTGGAAACTCAGCTGCTATATCTGCAATTCTGGAAGATGTAGTAACTTCTCCAGTCACAATATGACCAGGTAACACATCAAAATAATTTGAAGAGTTACATCCAAATGACAGAAAGCATTTAGCTATCACCCTTAAGTGTTTAATAGTAAAGCATATTTCAGAATTATGCTTGCTAATTAGGTATTGAGATAGATATTCTAACTCCATTGAGATGGAGATTCGAACTGGATAGATCCATCCAGTTCCAAACCTGGGCTTCTGGATCACTAAATGGGAACCAGGTCCTTATTTGCAGTATTTAAAAAATAAACAAACAAACAAAAAACAACTGGCAGAAGTTATACAATTATCCACAATAAGGTTTTATATGCTAAATAAAAGACAATTTTTTAAAAATGTTTGACTAGAAATATGTTGTCTATGTGTAGTAAACTTGTTTATTACACATGGATCCTAAGTTCTGATTGTCAGTTTTCTACAGATGCTAAGTGAAAATTGGTAGACTAATAATTACTTAATAGTGAAGCTTCCTTAAAAGATAGATTGCAAAATGTGAGGTCCCTGGGGTTAATGAAATCATAAAATGGCTTCTTGGTAGCAAAAATTTTGGCAAGCACATGCTGAAGGGTTTCAGGTGTCTTGTTTTTACATGGACCAGCAGAGGGCGCTGGAACTAAATTATTCCCTGGAGTCAGTTATTTCAAGGGCACATAAGACAGTGAGGGTGATCAGAATAGGAGTCCCCTGAAGATTGAAGGGTGACCACACTGGGATGGTGATTCCATTGCACACAAGAGCTTTCAAGGAGTGAGAGGACGAATGCACAACAAGAACAGTTTTTCAGTGACTGCTCTGTTCTCATTTTGGTCTGTAGTTGACCACAACTAGTCTGTGTGTATTCATTCAGGGCAGAGTTGGGTGAATGAGCCCCCTCTGTCTTGTTAAAGGGTCCTTTTCACAAAAGGAGGCAGGTATGAGTCTGTTACAATGGTGATGTCATCTTGGCAGTTCTGACCTTGGTTTCTCCTTTCTTTACCTCGCTATTCTTCCAGGGCTGACCCTGGAGGAACTATTTCAGGCATTAGTAAGAAGGTCCTTTGTGGTGAGGGGTTACAGATCTCCCCATTTTCTTCTTGCCTAACAGATATAAGAAAGGTGCAAGCTGTCCTGGCACCCCAGAGGGAGGCTCTGCCTCAGGGAGACATGGTCAGGATGGCCTGAACTCGGTCATTTCATTCTTCCATAAAACTAATTATCTCTTTCTAGAGAAACTGAATGTGGGTAATTTTATCTCACTGCTTTTTATAAGTACACATTCAACTGATTGCAGTTTTACAGATTCACATCAAGTTTCATTAGGCACTTAACCTTCTTAATTATAAGAATTCTTGTACTCACAATTTCTTCACATCTCAAATGTTTCTATAGTTTTCAAATTTGTTTGCTCGAGCTGGATACGTGACTTCAAAACTCATTTTATTTATTTGAACTTTGGAAGATGTGCTTTTCTTCCCTACTACTTTAAGTAAATGCTTATCTGTCTAGAATTGTAGCCCTGTGTTTGGAGTCCACGTAAGAGAACTCCAGAGTGGGTAACGTCTTTGGAAGTACGAAGTCCCCTTCTACGATATTCCACAGTCCTTTCCTTTTCCTCACACTTACATCCTTCTAATGATGTGGAAAAGGTGGTCTAACTCATGGGGCAGATTCAGTAGAAATCTGCTTCTCTGAACCAACAATAGATTCAAGTTCTGATCTTCCTTTCATTGGTCCTTCTAATTTTTGAAAGCCATCTCCAATTTCTCCTCTACTTTCTTTTTCCCCAAGATTGAACATCTCCAAGACCTCATAAGGCATTAGTTTCCTTTGTTCTGATCATCAAAAGTTCTCCATTTGCCAAAACCTCTCCCAGAGGAATAGATGAGTGGTCCTTGGGATTCTTGGGGCTTAATGTAGCATGAAGATGAGTCTGGTTGGATCGTCGCACTATATACAAGGCTGGCAGCCAAGTGCAAGCCAAACGGCAGCTGTGTCAGGAGAAGCTGGGACATAAGGTCAACTGATAATTCAATCATAGCATCTGAATCCAAGGTAACTGGGCCCAGAAGCAGAAACCAGCTAGGAGACAGGTGTGGAGCAGAGTGCAAAGTCTCCCCGAGGCACTGGGATGGTCCCTGCTGCAGTACCCCAGCGGGAGGAAAGAGCTTTGCCTGCCTCTTCCCACCACTCTGTCCACATCAGTTAACCAGCCTCTTACCTCCAGCTGACAGCATCTGTTCAAGACATGACCAGTAGTTCCTGATGACTCCTTAATGATGAAATGCTAGCAACAAAGTTTGCTGTCTATAGTGAGCTACTTGTTGAACTCAGTAAAGGTTTTATGGCTTTCCTTAGGGATCTATTCATGTATTATTTGATGCCACACTTGAAACCAAACTCATGGCGGGGGGCGTTATACCAAATCTCTAATTCTCTGACATTAATTTGGGTCCAATAATTAAATTCCATTCTGAGACTGTCAAGAGTTAATTCAGACCTCACATATTAAGGGCTCAATTCCACAACCCCCCTCAACTGTTTCAGAAGCCTGTAAATGGGGTGCTCAGTTATCCAGATTTCTACCCAGATAGGTTTCCACAACCCCAGATTTGGTAATTTTCTGGAATGACTCACAGAACTCAGGAAGATACTTAATGGTTTATTATGAAGAACTCAGCTCAGGAATAGCCAGATGGAAGAGATGCACAAGTCAAAGTATGAGGCAAGGGCATTGGTGGTGCCAGCTTCATGCTCTCTCTGGATGTGCCCCCTTCACAGAACATCCATGTGTCCACCAATCCAGAAGCTCTCTGGATGTCATTGTCACTACATTTTATAACCCAAATTCTAATCCTCTTTCTCACCAGTGTTTGGAGTAGAGTGGAGCTGAAAATCCCCACACTCTAATCATATGTTTGGCCTTTCTGGTGACCAGTTCTCACCCTCAAGCTATCCAGAGCCCTTCCACTCTGAGCTACCTCATTAGCATAAAATTAGGTGTAGTCAAAGGGGTTCGTCATGAACAACAAAAGATATCCAGGAAATTCAAAGGGTTTTAGAAGCTCTGTGCCAGGCACCAAGGACAAAGATCAAGCATTTTGTTATCATTATACCACAGAGAGACAACAAGGTAGCTTGCAATTCTGAGTCTGAGTCTTCCTTTTGAGAATGAAATTAGAACATCAGATTAGATTAGATCTGATTGCAAATTGGGTTGGATCTCTAGATTTCACATAATAATCTGGAAATGTGTGTAGGTAGCTTTTAAGACTATCTGAGCTCTAAAAATATTAGCCTAGGTTTAGTCTCTGTAATATGTCAACATGTGCCAGTCTGAAGCTGCAACTTCATCAATATATGTAGAGAGATTGAAAAACATAAACCCTGCTTTAAAATAAAGGATTTGGTTATCCTGCAGGATAGAAGAGTAGGTGTGTGACAGGTTGCTCAGTGCAGGTGAGGGAGAGAAGGAAACCGGGGTCTAGGGAGTGAATTGTCCCAGAGTTCTTCTCTACTGTGGAGCAGGGTTGACTTGTCAGATCTTTGCATTTTTGGATAAACTCTTTCTCATGGATCTCTGCCTTCCTGTGGCTGGAGTCTTTGCTTGCTGAGAGAGATACTTGCTCAGCTTTTCAGCTTTCTTAACTCTAGAAGGCACCATGAGCAGTAGATGAAGTGAGTCTGGCTACTGGACAGGAATATTAAATTGCTAAGCTAGTGTATTTTCACTGTCACATGGAGAAAAAATTATAGTTGACGTATAATATGTGTCAACCGCACATGGTTCCTTCTGTAACTACTTACAGACTGATGGCTCCTTATTCTATTTTCTCTGGCCAGCTTTCTCTCTTTCTTTGGTATTGGAAATTTAACCTGGGGATATTTTACACTGAGCCAAATCCCTAGCCCTTTTTATTTTTAATTCTGAGACAGGGTCTCACTAAATTGCTGAGGCTGGCCTTGGACTTGCTCTCCTCCTGTCTCAGTCCCACCAGCAGTTTCTGGGGTTACAGGCCCAGCTTGGCCAGCCCTCTCTTGATAGGTACAGCAAACTGCCTAGTGCAACATTCTTAGGTCGCATAAGCAGTTTAAACCCAAGAACTTTCTCCCGCCAATCTTCTGGAACATCCTACCCCATCCACCTTTTTGCCCATGTCGGAAGGCCGAAGGCAGGGATGGAGCAGTGGCTTAGCAGTTATGTTGCTTGCCTGGCGTGCACAAGGATGCAGGTTCATTTTGGAGCAATGAAAGCCACACGAGAAACTAAAAAAATTGATTCTCTCTTTCACTATACCTCTCTCTCTTAAAGAAAAAAAAAAAAAAAAAAAAAGAAGAAGAAGGCTGAGAGACGTCTTTGCCCCTCACCACATCCTGCCTCACTTTTTAGAATAAGTACCAAAATGCAATCTGTTCTATCTTCTCCTTTCAAATTTGTTCCTTTTTTGCAAGATCTTGCTTCATGACCCCAGTCAGGATCACTGCATTAGCTCCTTCAGACTAAGGCTGGTTTTCCAGGCTCTATTTTGGCCCCCATGGGCTAAGGAGAAGGTTGGTACTGAAATGTGAATAGTATCAGGTCAGTTTTATGCTTAAAATTTCAGGACTCCTGACCCTTCAGCTTAGTCCCAGGGCACAACATGATTTGTCTCAAGTCCCTTCCCAAAACATATCTTATATTCCAGATTTTCTTATAGCTGTATAAATTCACCATGTAGTATAATACCTAGGTTGTCTAATGCAAGTTCTTTCCTTTTCCTTATATATTATTATTTTCTAGGTTAGCTTTCCCTTGTTGCGCTAACATCAACTGTCAGTCTCTAGAAATCCTCTACCATTTATTTTCAACCCAACTCTCTTGATGTGGAGATTCCTGATTTTTCCTACAGTGACATTAAGGGATTACCTATTCCATATCCCATATCACAAGGTTATACATCTTATATCTAAGATCTTTGGAGGGTCAGGGATTCAATATGGCTAAATGGGTGAATAAATGGACATTATACCTTCTTCAATTGCTTGAAGATATTTTACTTATTCGACAAATTAATTCTGAGATACTGAGGAATGAATGAATATTAGCTTTAGTCAGCTTCCTTGCTGCTATGACTAAACAACCCTACAAGAACAATTTTAGGAGGAAAAGTTTATTTTAGGGTTCAGTTTCAGAGGTTTTAATCCATGGAAGACTGGCTCCATTCCTCAGGGCTACAGGTTAGGCTGAACATCATGGTGGCAGGCAAGGCTCCAGGGAGCAAAGCAGAGAAACTCCATGCCAGATACAGAATGTATACCCCAAAAGCACCCACTCAATGACTCTCCTCCTCTAGCCACACCCTATCAGCCTACAATTGCCAGTTAATTCCAATAAGGGGATTTACTCATTGATTAGGTTAATCAATATTTCACCTCAGCAGTCCCGAATTGTCACGCATGAGTTTTTTTGGGACACTCCACATTCAAACCATAATATTAAACAGCAAAAGTTACAGGGAAGCCAACTTTGTTTATTTTTAGGAACTTTTATTTGTAAGAAATAGAGCTGCCTTCAAATTAAATCAGCTGCTTATAGGTATGGATTTCCTGTTAAAGAAGAAATTTGGAGATCATTGCTGGACTATCTTCAAGGGGCTGAAACATCTCATGGGGACTGGACTCTGTGATTGTTGTTAGGCTCCTTGTCAATATGCTACTTCTTCTACCAGGCACACAGTAGGATCACACTTCCTACCTCTGACTTTAAGCACTGTTGGATACTTGGTTTTGGACAAAGAAACATGTGTGGAGGTGATGTGTGTCACTTCAAGCAGATCCTTGGTCCTCTACCTGTCATGGAACAGGGTTGTGATGATTCTTCTCTTAGCTCGAGGTACCAGGTGACCTTGGGACACCCTCTACTGAGCTGCATCAAACATGTATGTGAGTGAAAGATGTTTTGTTGTGCTTAGCCACCGATATTTGGAGTTTATTTCGAAAGGATAACATAGCCTTTCTCGACTACTACTATGTTCCCATCCACACCTATCATTCTGTGCCTTGAGGGGAAATAGGGATTGAGGGGCACTCATGGTCTGGGAAAGGTAGAAGGGGTCTTTGCCATGGGAGTTCTGGGAAGGCAATGGCATATGAAAATCTTGGGGAAACACTGTGAAGAGGAAGGCCAAGCTGTAGATTTGCTGGGGATCAGACCTCTTGGCTTATGACTGCCAAGTATTCTCTTTGGAGAGCAAATAGGAAACTGCTGTTTCAGAAAAGTTCTGGTAAAGAGATCTCTTTCTGAACTTGAAACCAATGGCCCATGCTCAGTCAGGCATAATTGCCAAAGGCAGTCACTAGATATGGATGAAGGTGTGCATTCCTGGCTTTCAGAGTTGATGGGGTATTCAATCTGGCTGCAGGCAAGAGAAGAGAAGAACTCTGCAGGTGACTGAACTCCAAACTGTAACTTAAGAACAAATGTAAAGAATCTTAGGATCACATACCTGCCTCTGAGGCTATGCGTGTGACTTTGGGCTGGTCAATTACCTTAGCTGAACCTCAGCTTCCTCAGAAACAAAGAGCAAACTAGAAAAACATCTCTCCTGCCTCACAGGAATTTCATGGAAGTCAGGAGACAATGTGCTGGGAAGAGCTTTGTAAATTGAAAATCACTAATCAAATATCAGAAGCTACAGCTGTTGCTGTGCTGTTTATATTCTCCAGCTTGCTTGCTTTGGCTTTTCTTCTCTTTAATGCCTTAGGTGATGCTCTGTAGATGCCTGGTAAAAAGTCATATTGCATGCATACAGGTCTATCCTGTATAGCCCAGTTGCCAGTCTCCCCACAGAAGTTTCCCTCTTGGATTTATTACCCAAATTTCAAAAAACACGTACTTCTAATAGCTTTTAATTGATGCTTACATTTTGAAGATTTAAATCAAATAACAAATTCTACTATTAAGTACAATTATAATGCGCCAATATATATTTAAAAATAAAGGTTTAAATAAAATGCACTATGTTTAAGACATGAAGGAGAGTGTTGAGTTAATGCTATGAATATCATTAGTAGGGCACCAGGATCCTGTGTGCAGGTGTCTTAGACAGCTCACCCATGTCCATGGTGGCTTGCTGGCACTGAGAGGATGAGTCACTGTTGCACAAAAATACTGTTGTTAGCCATCTTATTGATGGATTGATGATATAACTAACCACCCTATTTATTGCTGGGAATGGTGTTTTATTTATTTCCCATTATAACCTGGAGATTTTTACTTAAAAGTTTCAATCAGGCTTTAGGGAAGTGAATATTTGTTGTGGCTTCAGGCATAAAGTATAAGTTTTCCACTTAAAATACCAAGAAAGAGCCTCTGAATTGGAGTTTTGTTGATGAATATGTGACTCTCAGAAATGGATTACAGATATAAAGCAAGCGAAATATGCAATGTTATTCAATGTTGGTCTTTCCCATTCATAAAGATGAAAACCTTGAAAGTTAAAATTTTTCTCAAGTCTGCCAAACCAACCTCCTCATCCCCCATATCCCTGGGAGAGCTCAGGTGCCTGGGGATATCAGGGTATCAGTCAGGATGGACACAACATCCTGACTGCTAATTAGCTGGGGCTGCTGTAACAACTTTCCATAGACACTTATTTCTCATTGTTCTGAAGACAGATAAACCCAAAATCAGGGTGCCGTCATGGTCAGGCTGTTGGTGAGAAAGTCAGAGACCCAAAATAATAAGGCGATTGGATATGCAAAGACTTTAGAATAGCTATCATGTGTCCTCAAGAACTTGGAGGAAAACTGGAGCATAATGAGGACAATGTGGAAGATATAAAAAAAAAAAGTCAAATGGAACCTCTAGGAGATGAAAAATAGAATATCTCAAAATTTAAAAAAACTAGTGGATGGAATTACCACAGGGATTCTGCTGGCCCTGGCCCTCCAGGACCTAAGCAAGGTTACTTTCTTTCCCACCAATTTTCTGTGTCTGCTTTGAACCCAAACTGTCTCAGACATGATTCTCTCCTTTTTGATATCCAGGACGCCAGGACCAGGGAAGTTTGGGCTGCTATCAATCCTATCATTTTTAGTCTTCTGTGTCATCACCTTCTGTTCTGGAACATTTAGGAACTCCCAATGCTACAGTTGGGAAGGAAGAGGAAGTGATAATTTGTATAACTTGTTTTAGTGCTTTTTCTTGATATTTAACAATAGCAATTTCTAAGGTTATTAAGTGACTGTTTCAAAGGCCTCAGCCATTTCACTTACACACGCATACACACACACACAGATGCACAGACACACATACACAAGACTCAAAAACAGAGCCTGTGGGAGGATTTCTGATTTTTATTTGGGGGCTGCTCAACTCCTCTTTCCCCATAGATTTTTATGTAAAATATAATTCTTTGACCTGTGCTTTTAGAACCAGAGCATTAATGATTCTGATTATAGAGACAGTTGTTGAAGATGATCCTAGACTATCCCACGGTTACAGGCATATACAGGAGGAATGAAAATTGGACCCAAAATCTATTTCCCAATTTTCTAAAAAGTTCTTCCAGCATCTCTGCAAAGAGCTTGTGTGACTAATAGGCTATAAATAAATGCAACTTCCATGCATTATGCAGCATGTAGTCTGACTGGAACTGAGACAAATGAGGCAAATAGATGCTCTACTCAGAACCGTCAGAATATTTAATGACAAAGTTCAGCCAAAGCACATGTGATTTTTTTTCCAAAGAAATTCTTTCAGATAATCCTCATGTACAGATGTTAAAGTTCATGTGTTTTATTTCTCCCTTTTGTAAGATATGATAAAAATGGCAAACTCATAAAATCATCTAAGAAAATTAGCAGACATTCTCTCAAATATGTTATGGGGAGTGTTATGGTTTGGATATGAGGTGTCCCCCTAAAGCTCTTATGTTAATGCAGGAATGTTTGGAGGTAAAATGATTGAACCATGAGAGCTGTAACCCAGTGGTGGAGAGAGTGTGGATAGTTCACCTAACCATCGCGGGAGGTTATCATCCAATCTGTTGAGGGTCTGAATAGAACAAAAAGACAGAGGAAGGATGAATTTGCACTGTCTGCTTGAGCTGGGAGATCCCTCTTCTGTCCTCTTAGACATCAGTGCTTCTGATCCTTGAACCTTCAGACTCCAGCCTGGACTTCTCTGTTTCTACGGTCTTCCAGTTTGGACGGGAGCTACACCACCAGCTGGCTCCAACTTGCAGCCTCTGTAATTGTCTCAGCCAATTCCACAGAAAAGTTCACTGCTCTGCTTCTCTGGTGAACCCTGACTAATACAATAATATAGTCACATGATTTTAAAAAGTATATATAAATATATACATGTGTTTATATGTGTGTGCACATGCGTACTTGTGCAGAATGTTTCTCTTTAATTCCTCTTACCCAGCTCAGATCCATACCACCACCTGATCCACTATTATTAATTGCTTATTTATCCAGATAGCATGTATAATTTTCATACTCAAGCTGACATCAATATATGTATATTTTTACTTATTTTCTTACAGTTTGACCCAAGTGGTAACACCATACACATTGCTGAGTCTCGGGCATGCCAAGGGCTCTGTTTCTTTAAAGAACCTTGACTAGAATATAATGCATTATTCTTTTTTTTTATTGAGAAATTTATTTGTTGAACAATAGTACAAGCTTTTAACAAAATAATATAAAATGTATATAGATTCTGAAGATTAGATTTACCCCAAAGAGTGCCCCCCCAATTAACCACCCTTATCCCTCCCTTCCCCTTCCCACAACATCTCTAAAAATGTATGAGACCCTGGCCATTGAGAAAGGTGGTCTATTATCATGTGTTAAATCCAGATAAGGTGTAATGTATTATGCTTTTAATTATATGCTAGATCTGTTTGCAAAAACCATTTTGGGAATTTGGTAATGGGTATTCATAAGTGAAATAATACTCTTTTTCTTTTTGTGCAACCATTGTCAGTTTTAGGTATCAAAGTTATACTTAAATCATAAACATAATTTGAAAGTTTCTTTTCTGATGTTCTGAAATAATTGTAATAGGATTAAGATTATCTACTTTTTTTTTCTTTCAAGGACTGAGTAGGATTCTCCTGTAAATCTATTTGGGACTGATGCTGTTTGGAGAATACTTTTTATGATCTTTTGGGTGATTTTCACTTTCCCAGAGAATAATCCATATCATCCAAGTTTTAACATTCATTTGCATAGAATTTAACACAGTAGTCCATGTGACTCTTTCATTTTCTCCTTTTGTGAAGATATATCGATTTGTTACCTTTTTTCACACTTCCCCCATTTGGGCTGTCTTATACCCCTTTGTTCATCTGTTCTTTACTTCCTCCTGAGCTGCATCCTCATTTATTATTTTGAAGGATGCTAGAAGATTAATTCATTATTATGATAAATGAAAATAAAAGGAAGAATCAGGCATTTGTCTTGCCTTTCTCCTGTGAATTCAGCATACCTCATGGTATCTAAGTACTTGCTAAGGGGAATTTTTTCTTTATGGGGGTATACTAGTTAATAAAATAGAAAAGCAACGATCAAATATCACCTTCCATAAGACCTAATGAATTAATAACTCTGGGCACTGATAATCAATGACTACTAACATTACAAAAACCTGCCTTATATGTTTCCTATTAGAAGTACACAAATCACTCATGAAGTGGTTTTGGCAAAACAATGAATCTGAATCTGACCAAACCTGTAGATCCAACAACCAATTCGTAGGAAATGCAGAAGAGAGTGAAGGATGAACAACAGTGTTTATTCTTCCCTTTGCGAGACTGGAAATTGCTTAGGTAGAACGGAGTCCTCCCTGGAGAACTTCATCTGGACAGGGAGGGCTACAATTAGACTGTCCATAGCTATGGGATCCCCAGATTGGTGATTCTTGCAACAGGCATTTCCCTTGCTAATCCTCAGGAGCTGTGTCTATGGATGTAAGAAGGGATATAGGTTCCTTTGGGGATTGTGGAGTTTCTAGGCCAGGGCTGTCTCTCACCCTTCCCATATGATCTCACTTTCCTGCACTTGAGGAGCCCCTTGAGGGGTCAAAGATTAGTCTGTGGACAGCTGTTAGGATTCCCATTGAAGAGAAATACCCTGTACTGGCATTCACAATTCTCATTTTTATATCTTTGCAAGTGATTTTCAACCTAAATGTGCCCTTTTTGGAGTTGAATGAGTGTGTATCTCAAGTCCATTCCCAAAAGAGCCTCGGAATAGGAAGTGTCAGTGGGAACCAGTCAGGGGTAATGTACCTTGAAGATACAACCAGGAGACCAACACCAAGACGACCTCTATGGGACAAATGACCCAGGTTTCCTCAGCATCTAAATTGGAGGGGAAAGAAAGAGATTAAAGAAAGCATACACATGAAAAAAAATCTTGAAATACATATCAACCACTGAAATACATGGGAATTTTTTTGGATTTAGAATAAAATTCACCATGAAAAGTAATATGAAACGATGTAGGTAATTTGAACACTGGATATTTCATGTTATTCTGGTAATATTGCTATTATTTTAGTAGTAATACTATTGCTATGATTATGTCTTTTTAAAAACCAGTCTTCATATTCAGAAAAATATACTAAAATATGCATGGGTAAAAAGATAACTGTTTGGAATTTGCATCTAAATCATCATGTAAGGATACGAGAAATGTAACCATCACCTACTTTCAACAGCTAACTACACGAGATGGGTATGCATAGCTCTTCAAGCTTTTCCCTCTGCTTTCAGAAATGCTTGCCATTTCTCTTAGGAAATATTTTGGTCTGTTTTTCCTTTTGGTGTGATGATAAGACAATTTAATATTGCACTTTGACTTATATTTCAATGGGACAGCATTACTTCATGTCATTTCTAGTTTATAGGAAATAGAGGCTAGAATTGTAGGCTTAGTAACTATGTGAAGAAACATTTTACCAAATCCCTGAATCAGGATTTCAACTGGACGGGGCCTTCCAAAAGTTAGTTATTAAAGAGAAATCAAGTTGGAAAATTAATGTTTTCTTATTCCTATTCCAAAAAAAGACAGCAACAAATTCAATATTGGAAATTGACAAGATACTGGATAGCAGAAAAAGAAAGCTGTTATAAAAGCTATTTTATGAACAATTCAGAAGTATCAATACAATACTGGATAGGTTTCAGGCAATATTAGACATTTTACCATTTGAAATTTTTGTAGCTAAAATAATAATACTATGGTTTTATAAGATAATATCCTTATTCTTAAAACATAAGAGCAGAAATATTTCAAGTTCACGAGGACTGCAACTTACTCTTGAAGTGTTCAGCACAAAGAAAAAGGCAAAGCAGCAACATGTTACCAATCTTTGCAGGCATTTGGGAGTTCATTATATTATTTTTTAAACTTTTCTGAATCTCTGAAATTTTTCACAGTAAATAGTTATGGATAAAAGCACACAGAAATCAATTTGAGATCCCTACTGGTCTAAGATGAGATAATTTGAGCATCAAAAAGAATAATGAACACAATTGTTTGGAACACTCTCCAATATATAAAAATTCATGAATTTGTGATAATACTCCAAAACAAACATCTTATCAGTCACCATTGTACTTTGATATTATATTAACTTGTTATTCTGGAAATTGATAGAATAAAGAAAATATTAAATATTTCTTCTATGTGAGAACAGTTTAAACTGTATAAACTGGTAAACTGTATTTCAGGGTATCAGATATTGGATGTGGGGAAGTACTTCTTTATAGAAGAATTACAGCACAAATTGCAGAAGGAATCATAGAACTGAAAAATCAGACATTTGCAACCTCCAATTAAAGGACCTGAACAATGGCCCCTGCGGCTGCTAAGTCATGGTGGCAAAGCTTGGTGGGGAATTGAAATCTGATCCATCTTTGTATCACTTAAAACAAGATCATGACATGCTGCAATGTGCTTGTCAAATGTAGTGTCATTTATGATGTTTTCTTGCTAAATATATTTTATTTGAATCTTACTAAGCTTTGAGAACTATACCAGTGTGCAGGAAATACAAGGATAGAGGGAAAAATTAGACAATACCAAGAGGAAGTGATCCATGAAATCCAGAATGTGGACTATTCTACAGGACAAAAAGAGGGATGGATTAAGAGACAGCAATGATGTAACCATAAAACATGTGTGACCTCGTTAAGATGATGATTCAAAGACAAAAATATATTTTTGAGATAATCAAAAAAATTGTTATGCTGACTCCAGAAAGATATAAAACTTTCTGTTGAAATCCTTTTCTTTGTGATATAGAATTTTGTTCAGTATTCTAAATTTTAAGGAATGTTTGCTTATTGACATACATTTTTTGATGAGGTCTGTTCTGAGTCCATGCCATGTACAAAGCACCGTGGAGAAAGAAGGGTAAGATAGAGGCCCACTCTGCCGGAGCATGCAGTGCAGTTGGCATGGAGTGCATCTAGCAGCTCAGTGTCCTGCATTCTGGAAGAGGTGCACTGTGGGAGGAAGAGTGGGTTCTTTTTTTTTTTATTTTTAAGAGAGAGAGAGAGAAAGAGAGAGAGAATTGATTTTGTTTTTCATTTGGCTTTCCTTGTTCTGACACCATTGTGTATGTGGTGCTGGGGTTTGAACTCACATCACATGCCAGGCAAGTGCTGTAACATTGGAGCCACCACTCCAGCTCCAGAAGAGGTGCTTTGTGGGAGCAAGAGGTGTCCTGTGGGTGGGCTCATTGGGTAGAGATAAGGGAAACAATCTTTACTTTTATCACCAAATTCTTGTCTTTCTTTGCTTCTTGGTCATATGGAAACAAGATGAAAAAAAAATCTTCCAACTTCTCATTTCTTTGCCCTACGCTTTTCCCCCTTTTTCAGCTGACATAAAGGGTAACAACCCTTCTTTTCTTTACTTCCTTTTCTTTTTCTAGCAGTTATAATATTTTTGCAGAATGCCTAGAAAAATAATTTCTTACCTTGACTTATGTGTCCTTTACATAGATATCCAGAGAATATTCACTAAGCCTGATGGAAAAACTACCCTTACTTTTCTCCCACCATTAGTCTGAGAAGACAGATCTAAGCTAACTACATCCTGAAAAAAACAGATTGGCCAGTTGTTGGGTTTTCATAATATTTTCATTCTTTCTAGTTAATAACAAGCCAAGACCCTATTACTCCCATAGGGAAAAGTGGCATCCATTTCCAAGAGGTACTGGGAAAGCATCTTCTACTGTAATTGTATAAGCCCTATAAACTCAAGACTTTTTCTGAAACCTTTTCCCTCTGTGCCCATAAAGTCTTCAAAGTAAATCCTTATTAAACTGATAGCTATTATTCAAAACAGCTCACATTTCAGAGCAATTACTATTCCCCAGTCAACTAAACGCCAAATTCATGTTTAATAAAAACAGCACCTAGTACATTGCCCAGTGGAGAAAGGTGTTTAACAAATCCTTTATGCCCTATTCATTTAACTGGGGTGACTTAAATAAAACGTATACAATTTTCCCTCTAAAATAAATACTACCCAGGGGTTGACTATAAAGGAATTATTTTGACTAACTCCCTTGTTATAAAGAATACCGGGAAGCCTTATGCATTATTCCTTTTGTTCCTACACCATCCCCACCAAGAACAAGGGAACTGAATCTGTGGAAATAGTCACACAAGTTTTCTTTCCTTTTCCCAACTCCTAACCTTCTCTCCTAAGTGAGTGGCAGTGAAGGGGTAGGATAATGGTCCTTCCTGTGCATTGCAAGCAAGCTCTGGTTGCTAAACTCTACCAGTGCACATGACCCCAACACTATTGTACTTTGCTTCTTATAATTATAACTAAGAGGGGTTTTTCTAAGTGAACTGTTAAAGTGGATATTATTATCATAAAGATAATCTCAGCAAATATAAGAAAGTAGACATTATCCTGTGTGTCCTTTCAGACCACAACGCTATGACCCTAGCAATCAACAGCAATAATCATAACAGAAAACACACATATTATTGGAGATTGAATAATACCCTATTAAATGAAGAATGGATCCAAGAAGACATGAAAGAAGCAAGCCACAAATTCTTGGAAGAGAACGAAAATGAAGACACAACATATCGAAACCTTTGGGACAGCATGAAAGCTTTCCTAAGGGGAAAATTCATAGCATTGAGTGCCCACATTAAAAATAAAGAGAGATCCCAAATAAATAAGCTTACACTTCATCTCAAAGCCCTCCAATAGGAAGAACAAGCTAACCCCAAAGCCAGCAGAAAGAAGGAAATAATCAAGATCAGAGCCGAAATCAATGAAATTGAAAACAAAAAAACAATAAAAAGAATTGATGAAACAAAAAGCTGGTACTTTGAAAAAGTAAACAAGATAGATAGGCCCCTAGCGAATCTAACCAAAACAAGGAGAGAAATGAGGCAAATCAATAAAATCTCCAATGAAAAGGGAATGATCACCACCAACCCCATAGAAATCCAACAAATTATAAGATCGTATTTTGAAAACCTATACTCCTCCAAATTTGATAACTTGGAAGAAATGGATAAATTTCGTGACACTTACAACATGTGTAAATTGAATCAGGAGGATATTGAGGTCCTAAATGGCCCAATCACAGGCACTGAAATCCAGACTGCAATTAAAAGTCTACCAAAGAAGAAAAGCCCAGGACCGAACGGCTTCTCTGCTGATTTTTACCACACTTTTGAGGAGGAACTAACACCTCTCCTTACTAAGTTATTCCAAGAAATTGAAAAGGAGGGAATGCTCCCATCTACTTTTTATGAAGCAACCATAACTCTGATACCAAAACCTGACAAGGATTCATCAAGAAAAGAAAACTACAGACCAATATCCCTTATGAATGTGGATGCAAAAATCCTCAACAAAGTACTAGCAAACCATATTAGAAAACTTATTAAGGAAATAATCCATCATGACCGAGTGGGCTTCATCCCAGGAAAGCAGGGCTGGTTCAACATACGCAAAACAATTAACGTAATCCACCACTTAAACAGAATCAAGGACAAAAACCATATGATCATCTCACTGGATGCAGAAAAGGCCTTTGATAAAATCCAGCACCCTTTTATGTTCAAAACTCTAGAAAGGATGGTGTTCAAAGGTCCATTTCTGAACTTTGTCAAGGTTATATATGCTAAAACCTCAGCTAGTATAATACTAAATGGAGAAAAGCTGAAAGCATTTCCACTAAAGTCGGGAACAAGACAAGGATGTCCGCTCTCACCTCTTTTATTCAATATTGTTCTTGAGACCTTAGCTGGAGCAATTAGGCAAGAGAAAGAAATCAAAGGGATAAAAATAGGAGGAGAGGAAGTCAAACTCTCTCTTTTTGCTGATGACATGATCCTGTATCTGGAAGATCCAAAAAACTCCATCAATAAACTGCTCGAACTCATAAGTAGATTTAGCAAAGTGGCAGGATACAAGATCAACACGCATAAATCAATAGCTTTCCTATATACCAATAATAACAGGACTGAAGAAGAAGTCAGGAATTCAGTTCC